>CM067174.1:111190426-111211333 GCA_034093135.1 Erigeron breviscapus | reverse complement strand
GTTTACAAATTGGTCAAGGATAAGAAGGCTGTGGGGTTTGAACCCTTGATCAAAATGGCAGGTGAGCAAATAAGGCATATACATCAAATGGAGAAGAAATACAAAATTAAAGACTCCTTGCTCAGCGCTGCCAAACATCCATATCCTCCTCCTCCTCAGCAACCAAGAAGTGGTGTAAAAAGAACAGCTTCTGGTCAAGTGGCTTCTCAGCGCCCATTTGTTCTCAGAGCTGTTCCAAATACTGATATAGATACTGAGCCACTGCTGAATCTAAGAATGCCTTCTAGGACCCTTTTTATAGATGGAGCCTATGATGACAAGCTGGGAGGATTCTGTTTCTGCAATATCCATGGTCATGAACTCTTCTTCAGGACCAATGAGATTGGAATTGCTCCCTCTGCCTTTCTTTTGAAGTTAAGAAAGTATTGTGTTCAGTCTTCCAATGATCCCAAGTTCATAAAGCTGATTGATCAAGAGCTGTTGAAGCCTGAAAGACAACAAGACAAAGCTTTCATAGAGGCCAAGCAAGAGTCGCAATGGGATTAAGAAGACTTGTAATCTTTGTAATGCTATCTTTATTAAAAAGTTGTTTGTCAAATAAATAAGATCAGCATTCCCTCATATCTAACTATTGTACTTCTAAAAGTAACTCATACTCAGCTAAGTCTCCTCAGCGAATAGGGGGAGATTGTTGAGTCATGGATTCGCTGAAGATTACTTGCTGAGTCAAGTAGTAGCTGACAGCCTCAGCGAGAAGTTTCATCAGCGATCAGTATTATCTTCGAGTTAAAAGGATAAGTTCAATGACTCACCACCATGCTTTGTAAGTCAAATATGGGCGGGAAAATGAAGATAAGAAGACTGGTCCCAAGGACACGTGTTGCAAGATCAAGATAGAGCCATGTGACCTTGAACCATTTTGGTACTAAGGTGTTTCTCTTTCATGCCGTTTTGGGAAACAAACAAGATGAAGAAAAGAGAACTCGGCAGACCAGTCTTACACACCAATAGATAGTTGACAACCTTCATGTGACCTAGCCTCAATTCTGTTGGTTGATTCTACAATAGTCACTTAGTGTGTTTTTCTCTCATTGTAGAATTGTATCATTGTTAAGTTTTTCGTGTGTGCAAAAACTTAACAATATTTCCTTTCTTCTTTCTTTGAAAACCAACCATGTATTCACCATTTAATTAATACTACTTATGATTAAACGTGTTTACTTTCTTATCTTTCTTTATTAGTGTAATTTATATTAGTTGTTAAATTATATAATCGTTGCAAACTTGGGACTTTCAGTTGGTATCAGAGCAGTGGTTCGACACACCGAATCTGATCTGAGTAAAAGTTTGCAAGATTATCTTTCTTTCTTTCTGCATCTAAAATCTTTTCTTTAAACTTCTGTTTATCTTTCCTTTCTTTTTATTATGTCTTCTGTTCCTTCTCTGGTAAATACCAGAGATTTTGGGTATGTCTCCATCCCACCAAGATTCGATTCACATGATTTCGGATCTTGGAAGGAGAGAATGCTCCTACACATCGTAGGAGTTGAACCCTACCTTATGACCATCCTAACCAGAGGACCATATGTACCGGTTCTGGTTACCAGGACACCAGGAGCCACTGCTGATGCTCCTGAAGTTGTCACTGAGCTCATAAAACCAGAAGTACAATGGACAGATGACGAGCGTAGGCTTGTCAATCTGGATGCTCGGTTGAGGAATCTTATCATTACTACCCTTCCTGATGACATAATGAAGTCTGTCATCAAACTTTCTTCTTCTAAATTGGTATGGGATCATCTGTGTACCAGATTCGATGGTACGGCAGATGTTCTTGCTACCAAGAAAATAGATCTCAAACGTGCCTATGAAGGATTCTTCTCTCTTCCAAATGAGAGTCTGGATGGCACGTATAATCGGTTCAAGTGCCTGTTGAATGATATGACTAATGTGGGCATAGAGCATAATACTCTTGAAATATGCTACAAGTTCATTGACATCTTGCCTATCAAATGGCAAGGTTTAAGGCAAATTCTTCGAACCACTAAGCAATTGAAAGAGCATGACTTAGAGTCACTATATGGCACTCTTCAATTTGAAGAGAGAGCCCTCGCTCAAACTCTGAGAGCTGAGGCTGAGTCTAGGAGGCATGCTGGTTCATATGCTTCAACTTCTTCTTCTTCTTTATCTAATGTCTCAAATGTTCATGACCCTCTTGCCCTGGTCTCTGCTGAGGTCAGTCCTGTCCAGATGACGAAGTATTCGTCAGCGATAGGGCTTCGCGCCTGAGAACAAAAGGCAGAGAAAAGGGCTTACAGAGGATTTGTCAATGACCTCGATTTCGAGGAGAGACAAGAGATGTTCTCGGACTTCATGAACTTTGCTCTCATCGCTGGTAAACGTTACTCAAAAAAATGGAATGGTCGTAGGTCGACTAATTTCCAAAAACCAGTGGTAGACAAGTCTCAGGAAGAATGTTGGAGGTGTGGTCGAAAAGGCCACTACCAAAAAGATTGCAAAGTTTCTATTCCTTCTTTGCAGGCAGCGAAGCCTTCTTCATCATCAGCGAGGCCCTCTTCAGTTAAGCCTGCTGATGAATACAAAAAGAAGTATTATGAGCTTCGTGCCAAGATGGCCGATGTTGAAGAAGCCAAAACTCCCGCCAAAGGTCTTGTTGCTGAAGAACATGACTGGGCTGACTCCGACATCTCTGACAGCGAGGACTTTGTTGATGCCATCTGCTTTATGGCACTCGCTGATGACCAGGCGCTGACAAAGGACCAAGTGTGCTCCAGTCAGTGGGTCAATGCCACAATCAAGAAGGTATGCACTTTTCCTCTGCCTCTGAAGAGGACAAACCTACTATTCTTGAATCTCTTACTTGTGACATTCAATATGTCGAGTCAATTCGTGCTGACCTTCAGTCCAAACTTAACTCAGTTAGTGCTGAGTTAAGTGATAAAGCTGACAAGCTCAAGGACCTTAGAAACGTCCATGTTGAGCTTGAATCCCAAAAGCTTCTTAACCAAACACTTTCTATAAACAATGAGAAGCTGAAAAATCAGGTCGCTGACCTTGAGAAGATCGTAACCTCATGGTCTAAAGCCTCCAGGCTTCATGACCAAATCTTCAGCAAGCAGGTACCGCCCAAATAAAAGCCATCATTGGTGGTGATTATGAAACTGCCGCTGTCATAACTAATATGTTCAGCGACGGTCCTGCTTCTGAAGAGAGGATTCCTCAAAGTGCTGTGGAATCTCCTGAAGTCATGCTGAAAACTTACTTCACCAAAGGAAATGACTATCACTCTGAACTGAATGATGAGTCTCCCTCTCCCAGCACTTCCTCTTCCCGCAAACTAGCTCATCAGCTAGCTTTGCTAAAACCATCTTTCCTAATCATCCTATCATTGACATGATGCCTAATGAAGGCCGTGTTCAATACTCCTCTTCCCAAACATTTGAAGGGAATATTTCAAATGATGGTTTCAAGCCTCTTGCTTCTCGAATGTTAACTGTCAAGCCCAATGGTGGCTTCAAGGTTGAACCCTTCAGAAGAAGCAAGGTCGCTATTCCCTATGACTATAGCACTCCTCAGTGAGTTGTGCCTGTTAGTCAACCCGCTGTGGATTCTGTTCCCTCAGTAGTCGTTGAACGCCCTGCGTCTCAGCCCTCGTCTTCCTCTAATAATTCTCCTGCTGGCAGAAAGGCTGTTATGCATAAGCACTTAATGAATAGACGAGCTAAGTTTGCTGATGCTCGATATCAGCAACCTAATTCTGTCTATGTCCCAAAGGGAACTTTTGTCCCGCGCCATCCAAAACCTGTTCAGCAGGTCAGACCTCCTCAGCAAGGAGGTCAGCGAGTTGCTCAGATTCATCATGGTTCTCAGCAACCCCGACCTGTTCAGCAAGTCAGACCTCCTCAGCAAGAAGGTCAGCGAGCTGTTATGAACAATCATGGCCCTTCCTCTTCAAATGCTCAATCTAAGGGCAAATCTGTTCTTGGCCCTGTTCCCAAGACTCTTCCTATTCAGTTTAGGAAGAAAAAGACCTCTTCAGTAGCATCATCTTCTTCCTCAAATCTTGAGATTTGTGAGCTGAGCAAGCGTGTCAACGACTTGACCTCTCAACTCAAGGAACTTCTGACTCAAAATCAGAAGGCTGGAAGGAAATGCTACTTATGTGGAGAAAGAGGACACGTCGCTGCTGACTGCAATGACAAAGACTCCAGGAATCCTCCTGAAGTAGTCATTCAGCCAAATCTACCCTCAGCTTCCGCTGCTCATTCCTCCTCTGAAATCTCTGAGCGAGCTCCCCCAGCTGAATCCAATATCAGCTTGGGTGATGATGTTGTTCTTACTAATGACAACATTGCTGAGTACATTGCCGCTCAGCGAATCTCCTTTCCTCAGGCTCATGAAATCATTACCAATGGTAATGATAGTGTGCTAGCTGAATATGGGGAAAATAATCAAATCAGCAACATGGTTGTCCTCAACACTGGAAGTTCTATCACTTTCACCTCTGAAGATCAGTTCTTCGCTAGTGAGGTGGCTCGTGACATGCTTCCTGCTCATCAGCTGGATGATGTACCAGCTGATCCAAATGTTGATCCTAGAGCTCCTCTTCCTCTAGTCTCAAATGATGATGACTTTGCTCATCTTCCTCTCACATCCTCTGCTGATGATACTATCAGCGAGGATACTCATAATTCTTCCTAAACCAGTTTTGAACAGCGTCTGTTGTTCAGCATCTAATTCACCTTTTTCTAGAAGAGGCAGCTGTTTGATGAATTCCAAGTTCTTTCTTTCGTTTTCTTGGTTCTCTTTTAACCTATCCAGCTCCTTGATTGCTTCTTCTTGAGTTTTTTCGTCAGCAGTTTGTGCCAAGATATCAATCAGTTCATGCTTATGACCTGCTGAGGATTGGATAGATTGCTGAGCAGCGGAAGATTTCTTGAAGAATCCAGACTCGGTGAGTTGTCTTCTCCGTTCATCAGAGAGTGGGGTTAATTCAACATTTGCCAGATATCTTATGTCAAAG
The DNA here is from genome assembly GCA_034093135.1 of Erigeron breviscapus. Lineage (NCBI taxonomy): Eukaryota > Viridiplantae > Streptophyta > Magnoliopsida > Asterales > Asteraceae > Erigeron > Erigeron breviscapus. The sequence continues at coordinate 111,206,289 of CM067174.1, read as the reverse complement.
ATACCCAGCATTTCCTTGGATGTGTCAGTGGCCATGTATATAGCGAAGCCAGTTTCCCATGCATCTTTAACTTCTTTGGGGTCAAACTGCTCCTCCACATCGGCAAAAGCTTCAATGTGCCCCTCATCAACAGCAGCAGGGGGTACATTAGCGTTGACAACCATAATTTGTTGCTCCCCCTCAACACCAGCAGGGGGAACTTCCACACTTTCATTCATTTCAGTCTCCCCCTCAGCACCAGCAGGGGGAACTTCACTTTCTTTTTCCTCACTGACAGCCACAATTGCCATTTCATTAGCAGTTGTAGTGTCAGTGGCATCATCCTCATCCAAAACCTTTTCAGCAGATTCATCATAGATTTTATCCACTGCTTTTTGAACTGCTTCAGTGACCAAATCTAAGATCTCAGCATCAATTTTCTCCCCCTTGGAAGTGGCGTTATTAATGACCACTTCCATAGTTGCTGCAGGTTGAGATTTTTGGTTCACAATCTGTGTCAACAAATTTTTAATTTCACCAACTTCCTTCTCAAGTTTTTCTTGTCTCTTACGATCTTCCTCAGTGAAAGATGCTGGAGGAACAGGAAGATCTGCCACTTGTTGTAACATCCCGAACTTTTATTTAACGTTTGACTAATGCCGTTAAGTCAATTTGGGGTGTCGTTAAGTCTTTACTTAATATTTGAATGTAGTTATGTGTGGTTAACGTAGATAAAGTAGTTAGGTTTAAAAGCCTAAATTTTAATGACGAATAAAAGTGTGATTAATGTCGCTTAAAGGCTATGTAGTGCCTTTTAATGAAGGACTAATGTTGTATATGGTCGATAATGCAGTTTGTGGCCAATAATGAAGGGTTTAGAAGTCCAGGGACTGATTTTGACATAGGCTGAAATCTAAAAACGGGTTTAAGGATTTGATGTGTGTAATTAGGGCTGATTTAGCAGCCATTAGCAAATAATAACTCACACACAAAGTCTCTCTAATCCTTTCTTGAATCCTAAAGCAACTAATCAAGTATTTGATCAAACGATTTGGTGTTGTAAATTGATCGATCATCTAGTCAAGCAGGTAATCATTGATTTATTGTTTGTATTTCAGATTTAGAGGTGGTTTAATTATGGGACAAATCTGATTAAGATGGGATTATGCAAGTAGTTAGGGTTTATGTGGTGTTTTGGGTAATTAACATTGAAAGTGATGTTAAACGAGTCCGTAGTCGATCGTGATGATCAAAATATGTTTAATTATGTCGAAAACATGTTTGGGAAGAAGACTTGATCGATTGAAACCTGGATAATTAATGAAGAAAGTCGTTTTACGAAAGCTGGATGAAATTATAGTCATTTTCGTAAAACTGAGCCTAAGTTCGTCGGAACGAAGATAGACTTCGTTTGGAGCTATCTTCGTTAGGAGTAGATAACTTCATAAAAAGGATTTTGAGATTAAGTTCGTAAAGAGGATTAATTTCGTAAACTATCTTCGTTGGTTATATAAATTCGTTCAGAGATCATCTTCGCAAGTTATAATCATTTTCGTAAAGTATTAAACGAAGTTTATGTTCGTACGAAGATTAACTTCGTATGAATGATTTTTGGGTTATCTTCAGCAGATCAACTAAATTCGTAAAGAAGCTATTTTCGTAAAGTAGATCGAACGAAGTTTAAGTTCGTACGAAGATTAACTTCGTATGAATGATTTTTGGGTTATCTTCAGCAGATCAACTAAATTCGTAAAGAAGCTATTTTCGTAAAGTAGATCGAACGAAGTTTAAGTTCGTACGAAGGTTATCTTCGTAAGGTGTAATTCTGGAATTTTACGTAGTCAGTCTTAAGTTCGTACGAGGGTCCATTTAAGGTCCTAAATGACTTATACTTTATATGTTAATGTACGATAGGTGTCGGGGATTACTGATAAGCACTATTAGCTATTTGGTTGCACGCGTACACTACTACCAGGTAAGATACACTACTCTGACACGCTGGGGGATCAACTAAAAGCTGGTTTCAAATCGTAAACACTTCCATTCGGTACCTTATTATTGCATGTGGGCATATGGGTTACTTGGGAGTATTATGGGTTATGCAGTTGACCATGAGACCTGAGATGCAGTCCCTATTGTAGTGTAATGCAGTATTGCTTAATGTAATATGTAGTTATGCAGTTGATGTAGTTTAATGAAGTATCTTGATATGTATGATATATAGAAATGAAGTTGATGTGTGATATGCATGCCTGACCTGTACGCCTAGTTCACTAGACTTGCTAGGTTGCTATGTCACTTGCACGTTTAAGGATCCAAACGTAATGAAGTTAAAGTGTGTGAATGTCTAGGAATGTGTGTTACCTAGACTATATGTGTGTGAATGTTTGGGAATGCAGGGACCCAATCTATATGTGTGAAATTGAGCTCATAAAACAGATGCAGTGAAAAGTGTTAAGCTTAACCCGTACTAGCCTTAGCCGGGCAAGTGCGTAGATGCAGTTGTTGCTTGGGTGGCTCCTCGCAACGTGGTCTCTATAACGCAGGGCGAGTAATACGAGGGGTTTGACCAACCTACATATACGGATTACTCAAGGATTGGCTTGCCATTCCTTAACGACGTAAGATGAGTAGTCTTTTGACTAATCATCCAGTCGGGTGTGATGCAGGGCACACTTATATGCAGTTAACGAAGATACATGTGACAATGTGTGAACTAATGCAGGATAGGCACATTTAGGATGATTATCCTAATTGAAACGAAGTTGAAATGCAGTATATGTGTGAACGTGTGATGTGTGTTGTGCCTAATAAAACTTGTCTAATAATGAAGATTGTTTTAATTGGACAAATGCTTTTAAATTAAGTGTTATCTTGCTTAGCTATTCTTATAGCTAACACTTGCTTCTTAATGTGGTTGTTCCCTCAGGTTTAGCTTGATGGAAACTAGATGCAGGACGTGTGAGCTGGGTAGATGCAATGCAGGAGCCTTAGCTACCCTTAGACGATGCTTTCTTTAGACATTCATTACATTTCGTATTTAATGTCGAATTATGTAGTGATGTGTGAACGGTTGTTTTATGTTGGGCAACCGTTGGGTTTTCATTTGAACTATTGTTTGATATGGCATGTAACACCAAATAAATGCAGAAACCGAAATGTTTCTATCGGTTTCGACTTTTACAGTCTTTACTTCCGCAAGTTAACACCGTTAGGTGAAAAGTTTTTGAAAACCCATATTTTTAAACGACGGGTGTTACACTTGTTTTTCTAAGGCTTGAATAGCCTTAGTATTGCTTTCAACTTGAGTGGCAAGGGGAGAGACAAGATTAGTCAGCTTTTTGACCTCAGCAGCAGCAGAAGTGGTTGTGAAGGCTACCTTTTTGGCTGAGTAGCTGGTGGAGTTGGCACATTTCAGCAGCGACAAGGCACTAGATCGAAGGATCTGCTGATCACACTTGATAACTTTGGTGGATTCACTGATTTTGTGTTGATCAGCAGCCATGGAGATGAATTTTTCTTTAATCATCTCTAGTTCTGAGCAGTTTCCGTTTTGCTTGTCGTACCAGCTGGTCAAAGTAGAGATCAGTCTTTCAGATTCATGGTCCTTCACATCTACAGCAATTTTTGCATATTTGGTGAGATCATTCAATTGATGCTCCACCCTTTCTAGTCTGTTGTCAGTGTATGTGGAGTAAGAAATGCCCAAATCTTTAGCAGTTTGAGGTTCAATTTCAAGGCGAACTGAGGATGAGCAGCCAGGAACACTTAAGAAGGAAGAAGGCATGCCAAGAGATAGCATGGTGTTCACTGGTTGTTTTGGAGGAGTTTTAGGTCTTGCAGTAAGAGTAACTGCCTCAGAAGTTTCTTCAACATTTTCATCAGTCGCTATACAAATTAAGTATATAGGTGTATATACACTAGTATCGAATCTATGGCTCGACTGAAAATATGTGATCCTACGAACTCACCAACCTCGTGTTGACATTTTAGATTATTCAAGAAACCGCTTGCAAACTAGGAGTTGATGCCTCTAGTTGGACATAAGGATCCATTGGTTGCATGTAGATTGTAGACTCGGGCACGATGCCTAGGTTTGTTTTCCCTTGCATGGGATTCTTATTGTTGTATCTTGACTTGTGTATGTCAACTTGTTGAGTTAAAAGGACATCATATAGTTTCTCTGTGTAATATTCATTTGCAAGCTCGATTCAGTTGCATCTCACGTTTCCGCCACTGATGGGGTGTTACAGATAGATTTTCTAAGGGGGCCTCACTAAAATGGGCATAACTTTTTCTACAGGACTCCGTTTTTGATGTGCGACCAGTCAAAACGACGGGCGACCAGTCTTCGGGCCCAAAAACGCCAATTTCTAGGAGTTGTGGACCTTTTTATATGTTTTTCGGGTTTTTTTGGATTTTCTTTTTTATATAACTTTCGGCCCACTAATATTTTTGAGCACGTTCAAAAATTCTGCTTGCTTATTTATATGTATATGTTATCATGGAGAAATGATCAGTTTTCAGTTAATCAAAAATTCATTTTTTCCCCTAATCACATGTGTGTATTTTAGTGTGAAAATCCTAAATTTCGGTATTCAATTAAATTTAACGAGAATTTAGAAGAATTGTTCCTGGTATTATTAGTAATCAACATGTTCGATTATCTATCCCGTGGCTCCGTCTGCGTCACAAAAACTTTGGATGAATTTTCTTTACCAAGAGGTATGGTTTATTTCTTTAAATTGTGATTATGAATTATTTAAATAACCTTATATATACATGTCACTTAATGATCACAAACTTTTGGTAAAACATTTTTTTTAGATAAATATTGTCAATAGAGGAAAAGTTTTGCATTAAAATTGTTAGGTCCAGTTTTAGTCCAGACTTACTGGACTTACTCCAGACTTGGAATCTGGAGTCCCTCTGAAGATTTGTCCAGAAATAATTAAAGATCAGTGAGCATATACTTGTATAGGAAATCTGGAGTATTCTCCAGATGAGCTCACTGAAGATCTGACCAGAAAACATGTTCTGCTGGACCTACTCCAGACTTGGAATCTGGAGTCCCTCTGAAGATTTGTCCAGAAATAATTAAAGATCAGTGAGCATATACTTGTATAGGAAATCTGGAGTATTCTCCAGATGAGCTCACTGGACTTCACCCAGTCCAGATCTACTCTACTGAAGACATTCTGACTGAAGTCAAAGACTGAAGTCTGAAGAAAGAAGACTTATCAAATGGCGGAGTCCACTGGAAAGTCTTACCAGATCTGTACACTGGAGGATTGTCAGTGTTCTAGACCTTACAAGTCTGAACACTGATATCGAGGATTGACTTTAAGCCTTTACACACTTTCCAAAGAACAACCCACTTGTTCTTTACCAAAGTACACGTGTGTTAAGGTGGTTGGATAAAAGGATACACTTGCACTTGATGTGATTTTATCCTTATTCTTTATCCAATGCATTTAATGTTCTTGTCGGATCATTAAATGTATCCAACCATATTTGTACGGCACAAAATTCACTGGTGAATTTTGTTGCCTATAAATACAAAGTCATTTCTTTGAGAAAATCACTTTTTAGCAAATTGGTGAACTTGCTTAAATACTCTCGATCTAAACAGCTATACTTCACAACTCTAAGTATATCGATCAAAGGAGTTTATTTAGCAAGTATAGATCACTTGTAATTCAAAGATTGTTTAGATACTTACATACGTGTAATATCTAGGTTCCGCAACGATCTTGTATTTTGTTTATACATCAATAAAGAAAATACACTTGAAAACTACATTCGTGTTCCACCTTTTATTTACTTGTTTAAATATTGCTTAAAGTCATTTATTACTTTGTTTATATTCTTGCATATTTATATTGAAGTAATACTAGTCCGATTCTAGTTCATACTTGTCTTGTTATTTTACACTCGTGGGTTAAACCATCGTGTGAGGGACTTTACAATTGGTATCAGAGCAGAAGGTTAATATACTTACCTAGATCTGTTTCACGATGGCAATCCCAGAAAATACTCAAGAAACTCATGAAGCTAATGTTAATGAACCACCCACTGGAAATAACAATACACCACCTCCTCCTCCTCCTGCTTCTCCACATGTGCATGTGCATTACTCGAATAATCCTGTTCCTAAATTCAATGGGAGCAGTGATGAATTTGGTACGTGGAAAGCTAGGATAATATTACATGTGACTGGTATTGAAAGGAATATGATGAAAATTTTAAACGAAGGTCCCTATGTGCCAAGACTTCCTATCAATGCACTTCTTGACCCTACAGGATCAAGAAGTGGGAGGGAAAAGAGAGAGGAACACTGGTCCGAAGAGGAGAAAAGATTAGTAAATCTTGATACACTTCTTAAAAATATGATCCTCGGGGCTGTTCCAGAAACTCTCATTCCCACACTAGTTCTCTATCCCAGTGCCAAAAGTATGTGGGATGAACTAGTAAACCAGCATGAGGGAGGTGATGATACTGTTGTTACCAGAAAAGTCTCCTTAAATAAAAAGTATGAGTCATTTTTTGCTCTCCCCAATGAGTCCCTTACTGGTACTTACACCAGATTTATGAGCATCATAAACCAGTTAAGAGGACTAGGGGTAGATAAAGACAAGGATATACTTTTGGAGAAATTTTGTGATATTCTTCCAACAAAATGGTCTCACATGATTCTGGTCTTGAGGCAAGGAAAAACCTTGCATTCCCATACTTTGTCAACATTGTATGGAGCCTTCAGATTCACTGAAGAAAATCAAGCCCAGAGGATTGAGGCAGAAAAAGATTCTTTTAATCATGCTTCCAGTAGTTCCACAGTGGTCACTAATACTGCACCACCTTGTGCGGCATTAATATCTTCTGAGAATGTATTTTCTATGAAGAAGATGATGTCTGAACTAATGGATTCTGGAGTCTGTAATGATATCTCTCCAGACTGTGATGAAACTGACAGTGATGACCTGGTTGCAATGATGGCCAAAACGTTTAACCGTTTTAAGGCCAGAGCAAATAGGCCCACTGGACTACATGCACCCAGTTCTTCCACTGACAAGACCAATCTGACATGCTTTAAGTGTGGCAGAAAAGGTCATTTCATGAAAGAGTGCAGGTCCAGTCAGTTTGTCTCCCAGTCTGGTCCAACTGCTTCTTATAACAAGCCTGATGATAGCTATAAGTTGAAATACAAAAAGCTTAAGGCTCAAATTGCTCTCTTGTCTAAACAGATTGAAGACAATAACAAATGCATGATAGCAACCACTGAAGAAGCATGGGTTCCCTCTGATGATTCATCAGTCGATGAAGAAGAGGAAAGAGATTGTTGTTTTATGGCTCTGGCAGATCAAGAGCATCTGGTGAAGGATGATGTCACATCTGGTCGTTGGGTCGACATTGTCATTAAAAAGGTTAGTGAGTATGATCTTGAAACTAATCCTGAACTGAAATTGGACATCGCTGAAGCTCTAAATTCTGATTTAATTTTTGTGGAAACTGTTAGATTTGACAGTTTAAATGGTCTAGAAACAGATTCGTCTGAAATGGCCGCCTTAAAATCAAAATTAAAAGAACTTCAAGACATTGAACTGGCATTTCAAGCCCAGATTCTGGTAACTGAACAATTGATCCAAGAAAAACAAGATCTTGAGATCATTTTAGAAAAAGAAAAACTGGTGATTAAATCATGGCTTGAAACTAGAAAGCCATATGATGCTGGAGTAAATCAATTTCCTACTCAAAAACGTGCATATTTAGATGGAAATACTCATGTAGCATCATTAATACCAGTAATCGATCGATTACCAGAGGGATTCAGGCCCACCACTGTTTATGATGAGCCTGTAACTCCCAAGGCCAATATTCTCCCAGTTCTTTGCCCAGAGGTTAAGACTGGAGTTGTCCAGATGACTGCTCTAGTTAAAAAGGTTAAGCAGAATAGACCTTTGCCTCAGAACAATCCCCTACCTAAGCCTACAACTGGAAAGGCTCAGGTATCATCTGATGAAAATGTTTTGTCCAGGTTAGAGAGCCAGATTCAAACACTGACTCGTCAAATTCAAAGTTTTAATGCAAGACTAAACTTTATTGAGGGTACTTCATCTGACCCTAGACAAAATACTAAACCTTTTGCAAAGAAAGACAAATTTATTTCTCCAGTTGAGAAAAAGAAAAAGGTTTCTAAACTATCAACTCCAGTAGTGTTTTCAACAAAAACTACTGTTGAACTAAGTGAACTAGACCAGATTGCCCCAGGGACCTATAAGGGAGGGTCCAGTGAACCCATCAGTCGATGGGTTCCCAAATCTAACTGATAAATATCTGGTGTATGTGTAGGGCGATCGAAAGAAGTATATCTGGTATCTTGACAGTGCAGCTGGCAGACTATGACCGGATGTAAGACCCTACTGGAGGAGTTCACCATTTCTGATGGACCCTCCATCACTTTTGGAAATGATGGTTGTGGAAAGACTGAGGGATATGGTGTTCTGAACAATGGACAAGTCAAGTTTACACGTGTTGCATTTGTGAATGGTTGAAATATAACTTGATCAGTGTAAGCCAACTGTGTGATGATGGCTATCAAGTCTTATTCAATGTTGCTCAAGGCATCGTATTCAACAAGGACTGGAAGGTAGTGTTGATTGCTCCCAGGAAAGGGAACGTATATGTGATGGACATGGAAAGCTCTCCGTCAGAGCAATGTTTCTACACTCAAGCTGATGAAGACACAAACTGGTTATGGCATAAAAGGTTATCCCATTTAAATTTCAAAAACATTAATAAGTTGTCCAGAAAACAACTTGCAGATGGGATACCTTCAGTTTCCTTCAAAAAGGAAAGGCCATGTCCAGGATGTGAGATGGGTAAGCAGAAACGTGCCAGTTTCAAGACCAGACAAAATTTCAGCATTACTGAACCTCTTCACATGCTTCATATGGACCTCTTTGGTCCAGTGAATGTTCAGACTCGTGCTGGTAAAAGATACACCCTGGTGATAGTAGATGAATTCTCCAGATATTGTTGGGTGGTCTTTCTAAGGTCTAAAAATGAAGCTGCTGCTGAAATCATCTCTCTTATTAAGCAGATTAAACTGAAGCATAAGCGAAAAGTGTGTCAGTTAAGAAGCGACAATGGAACAGAATTCCAGAACGCAACTCTGGAGAAATTCTGTACTGACACTGGCGTCTCCCAGAACTTCTCATCAGCACGCACTCCAGAGCAGAATGGAGTGGTAGAAAGGAAAAATCGAACGTTGATAGAAGCTGCCAGGAGTATGCTAGCTGAATCTGGTCTTCCTACCAGTTTCTGGGCTGAAGCAATTGCAACTGCTTGCCACACCCAGAATCGATCAGTGTACGTGAAGCGACACAAGAAGACTTCCTATGAAATATTGAGAAATAGAAAACCAAATATTGGTTATTTTCATGTTTTTGGATGTCCAGTTTACATCCTGAACGACTCCAGTCAGCTAGGCAAATTTGATGCCAAAGCTGATGAAGGATATTTCTTAGGATATTCAGCCATTCGCAAAGCCTTCAGAGTTTATAACAAGAAACTGGAGAAAGTACAAGAATCCATACATGTTACTTTCGATGAATCAAATGTTGCAATCAACAAACCAGCCCTTGACACACCCCCAGTACTTCCAATTGTCTTTTGTGAATCTGATCCAATAAACGACAAAATTGAAGATTCACCAGACACAGTTTCCAGTCATCCCGATCTGGAACCTGTTCAGAAAAAGAAACTCTCCAGTAGTACTCCATTCTATCCCTCTATTATTTTCAAATTACCTTCTGAAATTAATATTGGTTCAGATGTGCGTACTACTCCCCCAGTATCAGTGTCAGTTGAGAATGTACCAGAAATCCAAACTGAACTAGTACTCCAGGAAATACCTTCAAATGAAGAATTTCATGATGCAAATCGTGATTTGAATGACTCAGATGAAGATACTGAAGTAATCTGGAATGATCCTCCTCCTGAAGCAACTCCAGAGGAGACTCAACTGAATTCTTGCACTGATATTGTTGTCAGTAACAATCCTGGTCAATACTCCAGATGGACAAAAGCTCACCCTATTGATCAGATCATAGGTGACTCCAGTCGTGGAGTTCAGACCAGAAGAGCCTCCAGTGATCAATGCTTATATGTCAGTTTCTTATCACTAAATGAACCAAAGAAGATTGACGAGGCTCTGGAAGATCCAAACTGGGTGACTGCTATGCAAGAAGAGCTTCACCAGTTTGAAAGGAACAAGGTCTGGTATCTGGTTCCTTTCCCAGTTGGAAAAAAAGAACCAATTGGAACAAGATGGGTCTTCAGAAACAAAGTAGATGAAGATGGCCACGTAATCAGAAACAAGGCCAGACTGGTAGCACAAGGCTATTGCCAGTCAGATGTCGACTTTGATGAATCATTTGCTCCAGTGGCTAGACTTGAAGCGATCAGAATATTTTTAGCATTCGCTGCTCATCATCAGTTCAAGGTCTACCAGATGGATGTAAAGAGTGCTTTCTTGAATGGAAAGCTTGAAGAAGAAGTTTATGTCAGACAACCTCCAGGTTTCGTTGATGAAAAGCATCCACATTGGGTATATCGTCTGGACAAAGCGCTATATGGCCTCAGACAAGCCCCACGTGCCTGGTATTATACTCTGACTAAACATTTGTTGAAAAATGGTTTTAAACGAGGTGCAATTGACAATACCTTATTTATTCTTCATGAACAAGGTAATCTGTTAATGGTACAAATTTATGTTGATGATATTATTTTTGGGTCTACTGATGAAAACATGTGCCAGAAATTTTCGAAAATAATGTCTACTGAATATGAAATGAGTTTGATGGGTGAATTAACATATTTTCTTGGACTCCAGATTAAACAAAACAAAGATGGCATCTTTATTAATCAGGAAAAATATGTTAGAGATCTTTTAAAAAAATATGATATGAACTCTTCACCATCTAAACCAACTCCAATTTCTGCACCACTGACACTGGACTCTGATCCAGATGGTAAACCAGTGAACACCACTGTCTATAGAGGCATGGTTGGTTCACTGATGTATTTAACTGCCAGTAGACCAGATATTATGTTTTCAACATGTTTATGTGCCAGATATCAGTCTAATCCAAAAGAATCTCATATGCTTGCTGTAAAGCGCATACTGAAGTACCTTAAAGGTGTCCCCAGTCTAGGTCTTTGGTACCCCAAAGGCTCAGGCATGGATCTAATGGGTTGTTCAGATTCAGATCATGCAGGTTGTAAGATAGACAGGAAATCCACTACTGGTGGATGTCATTTCCTTGGTGGCAAACTGGTCAGCTGGACCAGTAAAAAGCAAACTTCAGTTTCATTGTCCACTGCTGAAGCTGAATATGTGTCTGCAGCCAGTTGTTGTGCTCAGATACTCTGGATGAAGAACCAGTTGCTTGATTATGGTATTAAGTATTCAAAGACTCCAATCTTTTGTGATAATACCAGTGCCATTGCTATCTCAAACAATCCAGTCATGCATTCCAAAACCAAGCACATTGATCTAAGGTATCACTTCATTCGTGATAATATTGTGAAAGGAAACATTGAACTCCATTTTATCCCCACTGACAAACAACTCGCTGACATTTTTACTAAACCACTGGATGTCAAAACATTTGAATATCTTGTTGGTGAGTTGGGAATGTTAAACCCTTAAATCTGGAACCTTAGTATTGAACGCCATTGTGTACTACTAAGGATCTTTGATTTAAAGATTCATAAATTATTTCTGGATCAACATTCCAGGGGGAAGACTTTGAAAGATATATTTTTCTTAAAAATGTTTAAAGTTCAAAAGGAATTTATTAATTTATTTTCTCACTGGACAAAATTTTCTTACTGGACAAATTGTCCAGAAAATATTACTGGTGCTTTGTAGATGTGTCCCTCTCACTGGTAACTAGATAAGTTGAAGTGCGTGTTTGAGTTGACTTATGTCTCCTTGTAAATATGTCCCTCTCATTTGTCTATATTAGTTGACGTGCATGTTTGAGGTTACCAGTCTTTCAAAATGGTTTTCACTGGTACTTTACTGGAGTGTCCCTCCAGTGTACTATCAGTACATGCTTCACTGGACTAATCCACCAGTGATACTGGAGTGTCTAGTCAACCTTCAGATGAACTGAATTATGTCACAATATTTTTTAAATACTTGGTCATTGTGTGTGCCACGTAAGCAAACTTTTTCAAAGATATTTATCTTATAAATCCTACGTGGCATGTAATTTTTCAAACAAAATGATGATATTTTTACATTGGGAAGATAAAAAGAACAAGTTGTTAGTTTTTGTGGGCGGTAAACCATTACACATTAATGTGTGATGTGATGTAATTAATGCGGATCTCAGAACCCGATCAAAATTGTATTTGATAAATTCAAATTAATCGTTTGAGTTCCACATTATTTCTCTCCTATATATACCCACTTTCACTTTCAATTTCATTTACTTCGAACATTTACTCCCAAATCTTACTTTCTTCATTCAATTCTTCATTCCTTCATTATTTTCCAATCATAAAACTCTCATATTTACTGCAATTCATTAAATTCTTCATAAGCCCTAAATTTATTCATTTTCATTCTCATCTATCAATCATAAATGGCACCCAAAAATCTTTTATCTGCTGAATATGCTCCGGTTGATGATGTTGTTAAACCGAGACATATTACTCTTGAAGCCAAAGCTATTCGAATAAATATGAATAACTGGATGGCCAAACTTTCCAGTTCTCATCCTGCTCAATCAATCATTGGGAGATTGAATACTTTCTTTCTCTCATCCCCTTTGTATGGTGCATTAACCCTAAATCCAGGGAGAATGTATCATGACTACTTATGTGAATTCTGGTACTCCGCTTTCTATAATGAAGAAACTTCATCAATTTCTTACACTCTCAATGGAGGTACTAGATCTTTGAGTTTTTCGGTGAATTTGCTCAGGTCTGTTTTACAGTTGAACTACCATGACCAGAATGAGCTGCCCATCGAACTCCCTACTGGCATAAATTTCAGGGAAGTGTGCAGGTTGATGGGGCACACAGAAATTGTAGATGACCAAGGCCAGTTGTTGAGAAAAGGAACAATTTATATGAGTAGGCTGACAGATTCGTGGAGATTTTTCTTCACTCATTTGGTAGAGTGTCTAGGAGGTAGTTCTGGAGGTCTTGATCAGATAAATCAAACACAGCTCCAGATTGCCTATTGTTTGTGGTTTGGGATAAGAGTGGACTTCGCTCAAATTTTGTTCAATGATTTGGTGGATAGACTGAAAGCAAAAGGGAGAAAACCACACGTTCCATTTATTCGTTTTCTTTCCCTTATGTTCAGAAGTGGTCTAGGAGACCAATACAATATTAATACTACTCATTTTTCCATGAGTGAGTTTTTAAGGGATCTGAACAACCTACAGTCAAGAGATGGTGAGGTAGATATTCCTCAGTCTATGCTCTCATTTCAAAGGGCAGAAGAGATTGTGGCACCAGGAAGTGTTCAAGTTGTTGAAGAACATTCTGGTGACCAAGATGTCCAGGTTATAGAGATGGTACAACCTATCAGTCAAGTGGCTCCTGTAGAAAGTATGCAACCGATTGTTGAGCTTTCCAGACGACCAAGATCACATAGGCGTCTGATGAGGGGAGGAGTCCAGGTAAATCCATCAACCCATCCTGGTGATATAATGAATGTTGATGGGTCTCCCATTTTTGAAGAGAATATTGAATCTGGTGTACAATTTGAACAGAGAGTGGATACTGAAGTCCAGGCTGTTGTACAAGATGATATTGCTCAAGTTGTTGAGGAGATGGTTCAAATTGAAGAAAAAACATCTGGTGAGCAAGAGGCTCAGATTGACTTGAATGTCCAGGCTGGTGAATAGGTTAATACATCTACTGGTGATATGTTTTGGGAAGAGGCTGATTCTCCCATTTCTGAAGGGCAGAACCTTGATATTGATATGAATTTTCTGGGTGAAGAAAATGTACAAGTTGAAAGTTCACCAGAAATGCCACCACCCCCACCAGAAACAAACTTACCACCACTAGAACCAGAAATGCCTCCACCACCACCAGAATCGAACATGCCACCACCTCCACCACCTTCAATTCCACAAACAACTTCATACTTCAATCCACCAACAATCCAATCTCAACCACCAGTCAATCTAACCGAACAAAGTGTGCCAGACTCAAATGTTGAATCTGAAGAGGTCTGGGCACAAGTACCAGTAATGGAGAGAATGAACTCTCATCTGGAACAACCCTCTGGTCTCTCCACTTCTTCTTCAACCGAGGTCCAAGGCCTTCTTAGTAAGGTGGCGGACCTGGAGAGATCACTTCAGTCATCTTCCCAGGTTATTTCTGATTTCAAGTCCTTATTGTCAAACAACTTAGCATCAGAAATGAACCTCTTCGCTGGGAATGAGAAGTTAGTGTTCGAGAAGTTAGATGAGCTGGTACTGGCCACCAATCGAAATTCTGAAAACTTTAAAGTGGCAGTCCAGGGTTTGGAGTCCAGACTGGTGAATTCTGTTCAGACTGCAGTGGATAGTCAAATTGTTCAACCACTGGCAGGTCTGAAAGAAGAGGTTGAGAAACTGGTTACAAGGGTTGGTTCTCTGGAGAGCAGGCCAACATTAGATCAGAATGATATTGTCAGCACCCTTAGTGATGAAATTATTAGAAAATTTAGGGGTGATATGCTGAAGACAATCACTGATGATATCTCTAATTCTGTTCTAAGAAACATTCAAGAGAGCTTGTTGCCTGAAGTTGTTCAGATGATTGAGGTTGAGCTGCCAAAGGACTTGCCAGAAGAAATTGAAAATATTAAAAGGGAAGTCCAGGCACTCAAGACTGGTATGACTGCTTCTATGCCAGAACAAGGAAGAACTTTTGGTTCTCTGGACAGGCACATGATGGAAGAATTGTGGAATGATCTGAAGTCCAGGACTAGAGATCATTCCAAGGGGGAAAAATTGTCTATTCCATCATCTGGTGTCCAAGAAAGTTTGATAAGAAAGAGGAAAGAAGAAGTTGTAAGGGTTGTTGCTACTGAAAGCATTATTCAAAGAAAACAAGTGACTGGTACTGATGCCAGTGCACGATTAGCCCAGAGAGCACTTGGCACTGAAGCCATTGTGCAGACTGAAGAAGAGGCTACTGGTACTGAAGCCAGTGAGCTCCAGTTTGAAACCTTCCCAGATATTCCTACCACACTGAAGGCAGTTAAAGGAAAAGAAAAGGTTGTATCTGGTGAAGAGGAAGAGCAGATTGAAGATGTTGGCAATGAAACATCAAGGAAGTTACAACAACAGTGCATCATGATTGAAATTTTCAAGACAAATCAAAAGAATGAACTGCTGGCCCATCAAAGGGAGATGGCTATAATGGGCACTCTGGATTCCTATAATGCTGGAAGGTTGGGCATAAATATTGAAGTTTTCAAAAGGATGAAAGATGACCCCAGAGTTCATCAGTGTCTTGATGCACTGAATGATGTCCATGTACGCTCGTTCTACGCTGAAGAAGAACAGGTATATGACTCATTGATTTATGGTGTTACAATTCCAGAGTTGATCAGACAAAGAAAGGAGGAGCTTGTAAGCCTCCAGAAAAAGATAAGAAATGCTGGTGCTCTGGAGTTGGAATACAGGAAAAGGATGACTGGTCTACCAAAGCTTACTACCAGACAAGTGAAGGCAATAAAAGATGGTGATCTTAGCACCTTCATTCCACTGGATACTACTCTTAGAATTAATCAACATCACCAGTCCACTGAAGGACAACAGAGTGGTGTATCCAGGGAAACTGAAGAAAATGGTTTCACTTGG
>CM067174.1:111130044-111189426 GCA_034093135.1 Erigeron breviscapus | reverse complement strand
TTTAAGTTCTTTGAGAGAAACTATTCGGCATTCTTCATACCATTGAGTTGATATAACAACTCATGACGAGGTCTATCAAAAGCTTTAGTATAAAGATCAGCAAGGTTATCATCAGTAACAACCTTTTCTAAATGAATAAGCTTTTTCTCAAAACAGTCACGCAAAAAGTGATGCTTTATATCTATGTGCTTGGTGACTTTAAAGTTTTTCGGATTCTTGGTAATATCTATGGCAGACTTATTATCAATACAAATAGGAGAGTCTGAGATATCCATACCATAGTCGCGCAATTGTTGCTGTATCCAACGTACCTGAGAACAGCATTGACCAGCAGCTATGTACTCTGCTTCACAGGTAGAATGTGCAACAGATGTCTGCTTCTTGCACTGCCACGATATAATTCTCCCCCCTAAAAGCTGACATCCACCTGACGTTGATTTCCTATCCGAACTGCAGCCACCATAATCCGAATCAGTATAAGCTTTGAATTCAAAGGAACCATGCATGGGATACCAAAGCCCTAGACGAGGCTTGGCCTTCACATAACGAAGAATCCTTTTCGCAGCTTTCATATGTGACTCTTTCGGATTAGCCTGATATCTAGCACACATGCAAACAGCAAAGGTAATGTCTGGACGTGAAGCCGTCAGATACATCAAGGAACCAATAAGCCCGATATTGAGTTGCATCGACGTTTGGATCATTAGTCTTATCAGGACACAGCCCATGATTAGTCTGAATGGGAGTAATTGCATCTTTAGCATCGGTCATTCGAAACCTTGTGAGAAGATCCTAAACATACTTGCTCTGATGAATAAAGAACCCATCCTTCAGTTGATCCACCTGTAATCCAAGGAAGAAAGTTAATTCCCCCATAGCACTCATTTCGAACTTAGCCTTCATGCTCTGCTCAAACTCCTTGCACATGGCCTTATCAGATGAACCAAAAATGATATCATCAACGTAAACCTGTACAAGCAAGTAGTCCTTCCCTTTCCATTTGATGAACAATGTGCTGTCAATAGAACCTCGAGTAAAACCATTTTCATGCAAATGAGTAGACAGTTTTTCGTACCATGATCGAGGAGCCTGATGTAAACCATATAGAGCCTTATCAAGACGATATACTCTATTGGGGAAATCTGGATCCTCAAACCCCTGAGGTTGATCTACGTACACTTCTTCTCTAATTTCGCCATACAAAAAGGCACTCTTTACGTCGAGTTGATACACCTTTATACCTTGATAGCTAGCAAATGCCAGAAATAATCGAATAGCTTCTAGTCGAGCTACAGGTGCAAAAGTCTCATCGTAATCAAAACCTTCTTGTTGCTCAAATCCTCTTACTACCAACCGAGCCTTATTGCGAGTTACCACACCTTTGTCATCCTTTTTACAACGGAAAACCCATCGCGTAGATAAAGGAGATTCACCATGAGGTAAGTCAACTAGCTTCCATACATCAAGCTTCCTAAACTGAGCCAATTCTTCTTGCATTGCCTCAACCCATGACGGATCTTTAAGTGCCATGCCTACATTCTTAGGCTCAACCTGAGAGATGAAGCAATAATACAAGTACCAAGTAATCGCCCCAGTATCCTTAACCTCAGCAAACATACTTGACATTTTCTTATGCTGATTCCTCGTGAGAGTAGAGGCAGAGGCATCACCAATAATTTGCTCTACTGGATGATCCTTATTGACTCTTGTCTGAGGAACCTTATCGACCGTAAGATCACTTCCCAAGTTTGTCTGCACATGATGTTCTGGAGTCTTAGGCTCTTCCTGATCTTCACCTTCCGTGTCATCAGTATCATAGAACGGATCATCAGGTAGCGGTATATGTAAAGGATCAGTAAGATTTGTAGGAGCAGTATCTAAAGTAGAGGCTGCTTCTTTTGTCCCACTTGATTCACCAGATTTGGATGCAGGCTCAGCGAATGGAGAGGAAACAGGAGTGGAAACTGGAACCGGACCACCATCAATTGGATCATGTAGTGTAACTACATCTTCAACAATCGGAACACCTGTAAAAGTAACAGGACCACGAAAAGAAGTGAAAACACCATCATAATCAAAGTTATTAGCAGGACCAATGTGCACAGCAGGTTTATGACTGACAATTACGACATTTGTACCAAAATCGACTTTGCCAGTTTTCTGATTGTACACACGCCGAATCGGTGTACTTGGCACATAACCTAAAAAGAATCCCTCCTCAGATTTAGCATCAAATTTCCCTTGAGGAAGAACTTTCAGAAAGTACACGGAACACCAAACGGCTCAACATTCTGCAAATTGGGCTTTTTTTGTTGTGCAACAGCTCATAACAAGTCTTCTTAAACCGTTTAACTGTTAAAACCCTATTCAAAATGTGGCAAGCTGTATTCACCGCCTCTCCCCAGAAAGTAATAGGAAGCCCTGAATCAGCAAGCATCGTCCTAGCTGTTTCTATCAATGTCCTGTTCTTCCTTTCAGCTACTCCATTCTGTTGTGGCTCATAAGGTGCACTGAATTGATGTTGAATTCCTTTTGTCAAGCAAAATGCAGTAATCGTATGATTCTTGAACTCAGTGCCATTATCACTCCTGATTCTCTTAACTTTAATCTCATGGACATTCTCGACTTGTTTAATGAAATCCATAAATCGAGCAGCAGTCTCATCCTTGGTCTTCAAAAAGAATACCCATGAGAATCTTGAGTAATCATCAGTGATCACCAAACAATAATACATCCCTCCAATGCTTCTGATGTTCACAGGACCAAAGAGATCCATATGAAGTAACTCAAATGGTTTGGATATAGAATTTTGCATCTTTGATTTATGGGGATTCTTATGTTGTTTCCCTTTCAAACAAGGTACACATTTATCTTCCATCCCAAATTTCTTTACCGGAACACCTTCAACTAATTCAAGACTGATAAGTTCATTCATCTTCCGAAAGTTGATATGTCCCATTCTACGATGCCATAGGAGAGATTCTGACTCATTGGCCTTGCTCAACAAACAAAGGGACTCCTTTGGATTATCAACACCTAAAACTAAACCATAGATGTCTCTCTTCCTAGGAGCTCTGAGCATAATCCATTCTTCAGGAATAACAAAACCCGGCTTCAAGATGAATGCCTCCTTTTCTGTGAAATGAACATTGTTGCCCTTGTCACAGATCTGTGAGACACTCATAAGATTGTGAGTAAGTTGTTCCACATAGTTTACTCGTTCTAGAGTAAGTTGTCCATTGACGACATCTCCTTGTCCGGTGATGTTACCGCCCTTGGATCCAGCAAAACTAACATAAGACCCATGTATATCAACATAATTGGACAAGAGCTTCTTGTCCCCTGTCATGTGCCTGGAGCATCCACTGTCAAGGTACCACAAATGAATTGGTTTCCTAGGAACTCCCTGCACATAAAATGAGATAAGTTAGTTTTCGAGTGGGACCCAAACCTTCATTGGTTTGGGTCGTTAGTCCTAGTGTCCACTGTCTTACTTGTTTTTCTAGTATCATCAGAGTCACGTTTAATTGGTGAATTCCTAGACTTTCTAGCATCATCTATCTCATCCTTACCTATTGAAGACTTCTTAAGTACAGGCATAAGAATTTGCTTCAAAGTCCTAGTAGCTATTTCATCAACAGCTGGTCTATCCTCAGATTTTCTAGGTTTAATCTGCCTAGACAAAGGAGTGAGACGTGACTGACTTAATTTCTTCATGTCCTCAACAGTCACATCCCAGACTTTATCAATTCTTTTAGGGTCAATTGATTCTAAAGGAAATTCTAACTCAGTGTATACCCTATGACTCTTGTGAAGAGTAAAGTGTGTAACACTATCTTTCTGACCAAAAGAATTAGACTTATTCTGAACAATACCTTTCAGTTTCTGTTCCTTTTTAGGTTGAGAGAAACCTCCTACAGACTCTTTTGTTTCCTTAGACAGCTTGACTTCTGGAATTGAGTCTTTTGGTTTACTAGCTTCAGTACTAGATTGAAGTAAAACTTCAGGAATGTTGGGTTCAACGGAGGTATAATTGTTGTTGAAAGGTGGAGGAACATCTTTATAAGAGATCTTAACTGGGTCTAGACTCTTAGTAGAAGAATCCTCAAATTTGTTCATATGCATTAACAGTTCAGAATGCCTAGCAGAATCTAATTTAGCATTTAAGTCCAAAATCTCTATCTTAGCATCAGCTAGTTCTTTTTCAATAGAGGCACATTTCTTTGCTAACAATGAGTAAGCTTCACCACCTACTCTTTCTACAGCTACTGACTGTTTGACCTTGTCCTTCATTGCACTTAGATCAGACTCTAAGGACTTAATCTTTTCTTTAAAAAATCTTTCTTTATCATTAACAGTTAAATCCTTTTTAATTAGCCTATCTCTTTCTGATTGTGCAGCATTAACAACAGATTCTAAATTCCTAATTTGATCATTTTTCGATTCAATTTCATCATACATTTTATTCACAATTTTACAAACATGAACAATAGTATGTAAGGAATAAGATACCTGTTGGTCAGCTTCTTTACAATCGGCCATGTAGGCAACAAAGTCATCTACAGTCATCCCTTCAGGAATCTCAAAATCTTTCATCTGCTCTTCAATTGTCTTCTCGACCTTTTCAGCAGCAGAATCTTCATTAACTTCAGTAGCTTTTACTTCCTCTTGGTTCTTATCATCTTCGAACTCATCTTCAGATTCGGAATCAGTATCATAAACACCCTCAGCATAACTTTCCACTTTCGAACTTTGAGCATTTTCATACAAATGCTCATCATTATGGTAAACTGTGGTGTCAAGAAAGTCATCAGGAGAGTCCACAATATGAGCCATATCATCAATAATTTCAGCCAAATAAGCATTATTGGTCTCGTCCTGTGGAAGATTCCAGACATAAGAACCATCAGATTGAACAGCTACGATTGCCTTGTCATTTGCAGCAGTATCTTCAGTCAACACAAGTGCTCTATTTGCATTCTGATTATATGGACGATTAACCACTTCTGTCTTGTCGCGTAGGGGTAGTATTGACATCCCTCTTTGGTCGTTGACATTCTCTAGCGAAGTGTCCAAATCCATCACAGTTGTAACACTTAACCTTTGACTTGTCAAAGCCCTGAGTGCCTCCAGTAAGAGGTCGTCCTGTCCTTTTCATGAACTTCTGCACTCTTCTTGTGATCATAGCCAATTGCCATTTTAGGTCCATCTCTTCAACATCATCTGGATCAATTTGGTCATAATCTTCATCTATGAGTGCAGGATCTGTGATTCTTCCTGCAACAAACGCTTCATGAGCAGCACACATTGCAGCAAAGACATTCATCCGACCCTCAGCTGATTTCATATCCATTGGCATGGACTTGTAACCAGCAGCAGAAGAGGTAATGTTACCGAACTTTAAACTTCCAGCCTTTACACCTTCAGCAGTCTTCTTACCTTTGTTCCCAGCATCCGAAGCAATGAAACCAACAAATTCATCTCCATCAGTATTCTCTGTTGTACCAGAACTACCAACTCCCGAATAGAATGCATTTACATCAGCTGTTGGGTTCTTCATGGTGGCATGATACAGAGACGGATCTTGAGTGAAGTTGTCTTGAAGATCCTTTGCTTTGTCCTTCATCAATCTGTTCCTAAGAGTAGATATAACTCCATCTATACGCAAAGAAGCATAATCATCTCTTTCTTGTAGTCCATGACAAAACTCTTTATAGGCCTTCGGTAAACCATCCAAGAATTTATCCACAATTTCACTTGGAGAATACTTAAGATCAAAATACGCTAACTCGGCAAGCAGATGTTGATATCTCAGAATAAGATCTTCAACCTGTTCGTTCTTGGTAGCGTTGAAACAGTCAAATTGTTTCTTAAGCATCTTAATTCTGTTTTTCTTCAGTAGTGGATCTCCTTCACAATGTGCTTCAATAGCATCGAACAGCTGCTTTGAAGTTTTGTATTCTTGTTTGGGAAACAGATGTACTAACTCTTGTGGAATGCACATCCGAAGAGTAGAAAGAGCCTTTACTTCGATAGCATATGCAGTCTTTTCTTCTCCTTTTAATTCTGCCATCTTGTATGTCGAAGTAACGCCATTGACTGTAAGAGTAGGCCACTCATATCCTTCCGTAATCATAATCCACATATTCAAATCTTCTCTTTGAATAAAGTCCTCGAATCGACCTCTCCACGCCCAGAAATCAGCTAATGAGACTAACTTCGGTGGAGAATTAGTCCTTCCGACTAGATGATCATGATAGACCAGAGAATTTAGATATTGTGCAACAGCACTGTTGACAGATGATGTGGAAGCCATGAGCTAAGGAACGAAGATAAGTTCTAAATCGTAAGAAGATTCAAACGAAGATAAGATTAACTTCGTAAAGAGAATTCAAACGAAGATGGCCTAAATTCGTAGACAAATATTTGAACGAAGATAAGTTAAATTCAAACGAAGATTAAATTCGTAGACAAATATTGAACGAAGAGAAATTCAAACGAAGATGGCCTAAATTCGTAGACAAATATTTGAACGAAGATAAAATTCGTTTGAAAGAAGATATAGGAACGAAGATAAAAGTTCTAAACGAAGATATAGTTCGTAACGAAGATAGAAATTCAAACGAAGATAAGTTCGAACTTCGTAAGGAAATTCAAACGAAGATGGCCTAAATTCGTAGACAAATATTTGAACGAAGATAGTTAAATTCGTTTGAAGAAGATTAGTTCGAAGAAGATAGAAACCAAACGAAGATAAGATTAACTTCGTAAAGAGAATTCAAACGAAGATGGCCTAAATTCGTAGACAAATATTTGAACGAAGATAAGAATTAAGAAGATTAGTTGAACGAAGATAAAAGTTCTAAACGAAGATATAGTTCGAACGAAGATAAGTTCAAACGAAGATATAGTTCGTAACGAAGTGAAATTCAAACGAAGATAAGATTAACTTCGTAAAGAGAATTCAAACGAAGATGGCCTAAATTCGTAGACAAATATTTGAACGAAGATAGAAATCCAAACGAAGATAAGATTAACTTCGTAAGAGAAAGTTCAAACGAAGATGGCCTAAATTCGTAGACAAATATTTGAACGAAGATAGAAATCCAAACGAAGATAAGATTGAACTTCGAAGAAGAAATTCAAACGAAGATGGCCTAAATTCGTAGACAAATATTTGAACGAAGTAGAAATTCAAACGAAGATGGCCTAAATTCGTAGACAAATATTTGAACGAAGATAAATTCGTTTGAAACGAAGATATAGTTCGAACGAAGATAGAAACAAACGAAGATAAGTTCGTAACGAAGGAAATTCAAACGAAGATGGCCTAAATTCGTAGACAAATATTTGAACGAAGATAGAAATTCAAACGAAGATGGCCTAAATTCGTAGACAAATATTTGAACGAAGATAGTTAAATTCGTTTGAAAGAAGATTAGTTCGAACGAAGGTGAAACCAAACGAAGATAAGATTAACTTCGTAAGGAGAATTCAAACGAAGATGGCCTAAATTCGTAGACAAATATTTGAACGAAGATAAGTTAAATTCGTTGGACGAAGATAAAAGTTCTAAACGAAGATATAGTTCGTAACGAAGATAGAAATCCAAACGAAGATAAGATTAACTTCGTAAAGAGAATTCAAACGAAGATGGCCTAAATTCGTAGACAAATATTTGAACGAAGATAGGTTAAATTCGTTTGAAAGAAGATTAGGAACGAAGATAAAAGTTCTAAACGAAGATATAGTTCGAACGAAGATAATTCTAAACGAAGATATAGTTCGAACGAAGATAAATTCAAACGAAGATAGCTAGTTCGAACGAAGATAATTCTAAACGAAGATATAGTTCGAACGAAGATAATTCTAAACGAAGATATAGTTCGAACGAAGATAAATTCAAACGAAGATATAGTTCGAACGAAGATAAATTCAAACGAAGATAGCTAGTTCGAACGAAGATAATTCTAAACGAAGATATAGTTCGAACGAAGATAAGTTCAAACGAAGATATAGTTCGAACGAAGATAGAAATTCAAACGAAGATAAGGTTAAGTTCGTACGAAGTTCAAAGTTCGTAAGGTGAAACCAAACGAAGATAAGATTAACTTCGTAAAGAGAATTCAAACGAAGATGGCCTAAATTCGTAGACAAATATTTGAACGAAGATAAGTTAAATTCGTTTGAAGAAGATTCAAAACGAAACTGAAGATAACTTCGTTTTAAGAATAACTTCGTAGGAAGTTCAAACGAAGATGGCCTAAATTCGTAGACAAATATTTGAACGAAGATAGAAATTCAAACGAAGATGGCCTAAATTCGTAGACAAATATTTGAACGAAGATAGAAATTCCAAAGAAGATAAGATTAACTTCGAAGAGAAATTCAAACGAAGATGGCCTAAATTCGTAGACAAATATTTGAACGAAGATAGAAATTCAAACGAAGATGGCCTAAATTCGTAGACAAATATTTGAACGAAGATAGAATTCAGAAGATATAGTTCGAAGAAGATAGAAACCAAACGAAGATAAGTTCGAACGAAGGAAATTCAAACGAAGATGGCCTAAATTCGTAGACAAATATTTGAACGTAAGTAGAAATTCAAACGAAGATGGCCTAAATTCGTAGACAAATATTTGAACGAAGATAGAAATTCAAACGAAGATGGCCTAAATTCGTAGACAAATATTTGAACGAAGATAGGTTAAATTCGTTTGAAAGAAGATTAGAACGAAGATAAAAGTTCTAAACGAAGATATAGTTCGAACGAAGATAAGTTCTAAACGAAGATATAGTTCGAACGAAGATAGAAATTCAAACGAAGATAAGATTAACTTCGTAAAGAGAATTCAAACGAAGATGGCCTAAATTCGTAGACAAATATTTGAACGAAGATAGAAATTCCAAACGAAGATAAGATTAACTTCGTAAGGAAATTCAAACGAAGATGGCCTAAATTCGTAGACAAATATTTGAACGAAGATAGAAATTCAAACGAAGATGGCCTAAATTCGTAGACAAATATTTGAACGAAGATAGAATTCAAGAAGATATAGTTCGAAGAAGATAAACCAAACGAAGATAAGTTCGAACTTCGTAAGGAAATTCAAACGAAGATGGCCTAAATTCGTAGACAAATATTTGAACGAAGATAGTTAAATTCAGAAGATAGTTCGAAGAAGATAAACGAAACGAAGATAAGATTAACTTCGTAAGGAAATTCAAACGAAGATGGCCTAAATTCGTAGACAAATATTTGAACGAAGATAGAAATTCCAAACGAAGATAAGATTGAACTTCGAAGAAGAAATTCAAACGAAGATGGCCTAAATTCGTAGACAAATATTTGAACGAAGATAGAAATCCAAACGAAGATAAGATTAACTTCGTAAGAGAAAGTTCAAACGAAGATGGCCTAAATTCGTAGACAAATATTTGAACGAAGATAGAAATTCCAAACGAAGATAAGATTGAACTTCGTAAGGAAATTCAAACGAAGATGGCCTAAATTCGTAGACAAATATTTGAACGAAGATAGAAATTCCAAACGAAGATAAGATTGAACTTCGTAAGAAGAAATTCAAACGAAGATGGCCTAAATTCGTAGACAAATATTTGAACGAAGATAGAAATTCCAAACGAAGATAAGATTAACTTCGTAAGGAAATTCAAACGAAGATGGCCTAAATTCGTAGACAAATATTTGAACGAAGATAGAAATTCAAACGAAGATGGCCTAAATTCGTAGACAAATATTTGAACGAAGATAGAAATTCAAACGAAGATGGCCTAAATTCGTAGACAAATATTTGAACGAAGATAGAAACCAAACGAAGATATAGATTCGAACTTCGAAGAAGAAATTCAAACGAAGATGGCCTAAATTCGTAGACAAATATTTGAACGTAAGTAGAAATTCAAACGAAGATGGCCTAAATTCGTAGACAAATATTTGAACGAAGATAGAAATTCAAACGAAGATGGCCTAAATTCGTAGACAAATATTTGAACGAAGATAGAAATTCCAAACGAAGATAAGATTGAACTTCGAAGAAGAAATTCAAACGAAGATGGCCTAAATTCGTAGACAAATATTTGAACGAAGATAGAAATTCGTTTGAAATAACAGTAGCTCCAACGAAAGTATGATAAAACTCCTCATTAGCCATTACTCTATCAATTTTCCGTAAAGTACTCAGTACCTCGGGGTTTTTGATTCCACGTATACTGTAACCCGACCATATTAATATCAGCAACTTCTATTTCTTCAACACAATCACGAAATTCTCTAGTCCCAATATCAATACTCGACGAACTAGCATCTCCTGTTACGTCTGCTTCTTCACTTGCTGCTGAGGCTAAGAGTTTGAACAAAGATAAAGATAGTGGGTGTACTTCTGGTTTTAAGAATGGTAACGTGGATGGCAATTCTGATCATGTTAATCAGAATGCGAATGATGGGAAGTTAGGTGCTGGTTATAATTCATCTAATGAAACACCGAATTTGAAGAATGATGTTGCTGGTCAACAAAGTCCACCGGTGACAGAAAATTGCGATGTTGTTCCTCCTGTTGCTGCTGCGTCATATGAGTTTGTGGATGGTAGCATGGATGATAATTCTGAATTCGTTAAACAGCATGTGAATGATGGGAATTTAGGTGGTGGTTCTAATACTACCAATGAAACTCCTAGTTTTTCCGTGAATGGCGATGGTGTTGGTGATGGGATTCATCAATCTGTACCACCAGTTGCAAAGGTGGTGCAGCCTGATAAGGTGAACCAGTCCGATCCTCCGGTTGTTAATATCCCTTTTTCGTATGCAAAGGTGGTGCGATCTGATGTGAATAATAAACCAAAAGTTAATTTCCGTTCTTTGAGTGTGGAATCTAGTGTTGAAGGCATCGATTTGATTATTCCAAAAGAAGCTATTATGTCAGCAAATAGCAAATATGCTAATACTTTGGTTGGATATTTTCTTGGAAAAAGACTTGCTTTCCCCGTTGTTGAAAACTACGTGAAGAATGCTTGGGCTAAATATGGGTTTCAGCGTCTTATGATGAATGCATCCGGTTTCTTTTTCTTCAAATTTGAGGAGAAATCTGGTATGGAGAAAGTGTTAGAACAAGGACCATGGTTAATTCGCTCAGTTCCTCTTTTCCTTAATATTTGGACTCCTGATTTTAGTATGTCCGACATTAAGAAGGTTCCGGTTTGGGTAAAGATGCATAATGTACCTTTGGTTATATTTAATGAAGATGGTCTAAGCATGCTTGCGACCAAGCTTGGAAGACCAGTTGCTTTGGATGATTATACGAGTTCCATGTGCATTAATGCATGGGGTCGTAGTAGTTATGCTCAGGCTCTTATTGAATTGGATGCAGATAATGAGCTATAATCTGAGTTGATTGTTGGAATTCCTAATATGGTTGGTGATGGTTTTTCAAAACACGTTATTAACATTGAGTACCAATGGAAACCTCCTCATTGTTCGACTTGCAAGGTGTTTAATCATGCAAGCGACCAATGCCCTAAATTGCCTAAAAAGGTCATACCAATTCCTAAAAAGGTTATATCAGAGGTGCACAGTGATGGTTTTCAGCTAGTTGGCAAAAAGAAAGGTTCAAGGCAAGGATTTCCGGTCCAAAATCAGAAAAATAAGTTCGAATATCGGCCCGTGGTGAAACCAAAAACGAGTACTGATCAAGCAAGCACCTCAAAAGGGCAGATTCCAACCAAGAATTCGTTTGGAGTCTTGGTAGATGAAGATGGACAAAAAGGAGATGACCCGTTAACTGATTATGGGACTAAACAAAGTGTACCTGTACTTCGGGAAGCCACAGAAAGTGAAATGGCTGAAAAGGCTGCGAAATTAAAGGCAACGATGGATGCGGCATTTTCTGCTGATTTTGATAATGATGAAGTCGATGATGATTATGTGGAAAATATCTATGATGAATCTGATGATTTTATGGCTGCACATACGAAGCCTAATTCCACTTCTGAGGGGGCAAGCACTCCCGGTATGCACGGTTTTAATGGGTAGTATAGCTGCATGGAATATTAGGGGTTTGAACCGACCCTCAAACAGAAAGAGGTTCGGCAGGTGGTAAGTGAAAATAATCTTAATGTTTGTGCTATCTTGGAATCCCATGTACATCCACAACCTCAGAATTCCACCCCAGAATAATCCTCGTACCCTTACTATCACATACGGATCAAGTCATACATATTCAGATTATATACAAGTTAGATCGAAAGGCTTTCTATTGTTCGTTTGTATATGCGGACAACTATTATGTTCATAGAAGATTATTATGGGATAATCTTTGTACACATCAGCATTTTATACAAGGAAAACCGTGGGTGTTGTTGGGAGACTTTAACTCAGCGCTTAATTTGGAGGATAGCTTCTCTAGTTCTTCCAAAATTGATGTTGGTATGCGTGATTTTACGTAGTGTATACAACAAATTGATGTAATGGATATTAATTCTTCCGGGTTCCATTTTACATGGACTCAAAAACCCAAGCATGGAACGGGAACATTGAAGAAAATTGATAGAATCATGGGTAACGGTCAGTTTTGTGATGAGTTTCAATCCGCTCATGCCATCTTTCAACCCTATAGAATCTCGGATCATACCCCATGTGTCTTGAAACTTCCTAATGTTACTAGGCAAAGACCCAAACCATTCAAATTTGCTAACTTCCTAGTTCATAAGAAGGATTTTGCTGAAATGGTTAAAACTCATTGGGATACTCCTTTTACTGGATGCAAGATGTACAGATTAGTGAAAAAGCTAAGACTTTTGAAACATCCGATCCGAAGTATGCTCTTTAGGCAAGGAAATCTGCATAATAAGGTTAAGGAGCTTCGTCTTGAGCTTGATAGCCTCCAAATAGCTATCGATGTTGATCCCTCT
The DNA here is from genome assembly GCA_034093135.1 of Erigeron breviscapus. Lineage (NCBI taxonomy): Eukaryota > Viridiplantae > Streptophyta > Magnoliopsida > Asterales > Asteraceae > Erigeron > Erigeron breviscapus. Next base: position 111,176,499 of record CM067174.1, on the reverse strand, counting down.
GATAAAGAATTAAGAAACCAGGAGATTGCTGCACTTTATGATTTTAAAGAGGCGGTTCTTGATGAGGAACGCTTCTTAAAACAAAAAGCCAAGATTAAATGGTTAGAGGTGGGTGACTCTAATACTTTGTACTTTCACAACTCTGTTAAAGCAAGATCTCACAGGAGCCGGATAGAGAAGATTCAAGACGTTAATGGAGTTGATCATGAAGGGGGTGGTGTGGCTACTGCGCTTGTAAAACATTATGAAGACTTCCTGGGAACTGAAGGGCCTCCATCTTGTTTTAATCCTAATGAAGTTTTCAGAAGAACTATTAGTAGGCAAAAAGCGGATTATATGGTTCGAGCGATCACTGATGCTGAAATTAAAGAAGCTATGTTCTCAATTGATGAAAATAAAGCTCCGGGTCCTGATGGGTATACCTCGCTCTTCTTTATGAAGACTTGGGATATAACGGGAAAAGAGGTATGTCTTGCCATTCATGATTTCTTTAAGACTGGCAAAATTTTGAAAGAAATCAATCATACCTTCTTAGCATTGATTCCGAAAGTGTCCACTCCTAATAGAGTTACAGATTATCGCCCAATTTCTTGCTGCAATACAATATATAAATGCATTAGTAAATTATTACTAATCGCATTAAGGATGGGTTGGACGATATTGTGGATATTAATCAATCCGCATTCATTCCTGGTAGGCTTATATCGGATAATATTCTTCTAACTCAAGAATTAATGCATAATTATCATCGTAAGATTGGCCCCCCACGATGTGCTTTTAAGGTTGACATTCAGAAAGCATATGATACTGTTAATTGGAGCTTCTTAAGAGCAACATTAATTGGTTTTGGATTCAATCCGACTATGGTACATTGGATCATGTCTTGTGTTACCAGTGTTTCTTTCTCTATCAGCTTGCATGGTAATATTCATGGTCTTTTCCAAGGAAGACGAGGTCTTAGACAGGGTGATCCCATGTCCCCATATCTCTTTACTATGGTTATGGAGGTGTTAACTCTGATGTTACACAAATCTGTGCAACATTCTCCGGGCTTCAGGTTTCATAACTTGTGTGGAAAACTACGAATTATTAACATTTGTTTTGCAGATGATCTCTTTCTCTTTGCCCGAGGTGATCTTGCTTCAGTCAAAGCTATTATGGACGGGCTTACGGAGTTTTCTAATGCCTCAGGACTTATGCCTAGTCTAGCTAAAAGCACGGCTTTCTTTTGTAATGTTCCTGATCGTATTAAGAGGGCTATTTTGGAGATCCTCCCATTTGAAGAAGGCTCTCTTCCGGTTCGATATCTTGGTGTTCCACTTATTTCATCTAGACTTTTACACAAAGATTGCACAATTTTGGTTGAAAGGATGGAGGCTAGAATAAGTGATTGGAAGAACAAGTCTCTTTCGTTTGCTGGCAGGTTACAATTAATTAATTCTGTTCTCTCTTCCATGCATATTTATTGGGCTTCAGTTTTCATTCTCCCTGCTAGTATCATTTCTGATTTGGAAAAGAAGATGCGGGCTTTTTTATGGTCTCAAGGACCCATGAGCAAAGGTAAAGCTAAGGTGGCATGGAAGGATTGTTGCCTTCCTAAGTATGAGGGTGGACTTGAAATTAAAAGAATTTGTGATGTTAACAAAGCTCTTATGACTTCTCATGTATGGAGTATCTTGAATAATCGAAAGTCTCTTTGGGTACAGTGGATTAATGTGCATAAACTCAAGGGAAGAAATTTCTGGGATGTCCCTTTGAAAGTTGGCTCAACATGGGGATGGCGTAAGCTTCTTCAATTGCGAGAAGTAATCCGACCACATATTAAGTATCTGATAGGGGATGGGTGTACTACTTCAGCTTGGTTTGATAATTGGGCTTCTATTGGCCCTTTATGTAAGTTTATTACATATAGAGATATTACTAGAGCGGGATTTCGTCTTGATGCAACTGTTAATGATGTTCTAGCTAATGGACGCTGGAAATGGCCAATTGCCTGGTTTGATCTATTTCCAGTGCTTATAAATGTTACTCCTCCTGTTCTTCGTCCTGCTGTTTCTGATGTAATTACTTGGTATGATAATAATGGGAAGGAAACGGGTTTTTCAGCCTCTTCCACATGGGAAACCATCCGATTTAGAAGACCAGTTGTTCCTTGGGTTGATCTTGTTTGGTTTGCACATAGTATTCCGAAGCACTCATTTCATGTCTGGCTTATTATGAGAGAAAAACTGAAGACTCATGATAAGATGAAGCAATGGGATGTTAGTGGTTCTACTAACTTAAATCTACTTTGCTGTTCCCTCTGCAAGCGTGGACCTAATTCGCATCAACATTTATTTTTTTGAATGTAATTACTCATTGCAGATTTGGAATTTGGTTCGTCCCTTAATGGGATTTCATGCGGTTCCAAACCGATGGATTGATATCACTTCGATGCTATTGTTGACATCAAAGCCTAATCTTGCCAAGACGGTTATTGCTAAGCTTTTGATTGCTGCATCGGCTTATTACTTATGGCAAGAGAGAAACTCCAGATTATTTTCTCCTAAAGAAAGATCGGTTGCTCAATTGCGTGATGTTATTGTGTCTACTGTCCGGATGAAGTTAGCCACTATGAAGTTCAAGAAAAAGATTCAAGGAAGAAGCATCCTAGAAGAATGGAAGTTGGATATCACGTAAACATTTATTAAACATCACTTTTATTGTTTTGCCATTGAGAAGTCAACCAGTCTTCTAAATGTGTCCCTCTGACAGGCCTTTGGATTTATCTAAGGGTAGGAGTCTCCATTTGGTTCGCCATTTTGAGCTCTTCACTGTAATGTGCATGTTTGAGATTTGGTTTCGATTTGGTAGAATGATAGAGGTTGATGTTTGATATTGGTTACTTACATATTAGAGGTGTATTATTAATGCTTTTGATGTTATTAGCCTTTTTTATGTATTGTTCAGCTAGGTCGTTTGTGATGTTATTGTTTCACATACATATGGCATGTCATATGTATGAATTAGTTTGGTACTTTGCCAAGCTACTTGTAATAATCTTCTTTGGGTGATTTATAAAAGCTTACCGGGGTTTAAATTCCCCTTTACCCAAAAAAAAAAAAAAAAAAAAAGAATCGTGTAAATTCAGAGTAGCATTAAAATCACCAAGTACACACCAAGGCTTACCCACAGCAAACATCTTATGCTTTTTTAAGTCATTCCATAATGATCGTCGATCAATATAGTAATTATGAGCATATACAAAGGAACACAAAATCATTTTCTTTTCCTCCTTAAGAAATATTTGCACATGAATAACTTGGTCAGTTTGAGATAAAACCATAAGATCAAGCAAACGAAAATCCCAAGCCAGAATAATTCTAGCACCTTTGTTGCATAAGTGGCTATTCGATGTCCACTTCCAAGTTGGAAAAACTCGAGCACATATAGAAGAAACCAAATTATGCGACAGATGAGATTCAAGAACAACACATAAAGAAAGAAAATTATCAGAAACAAGTTTTTGAACCGCCTTTTGTTTAGGGGCCTGATTCATTCCCCGTATATTCCAGATAGCGAAGTTAATCATTGGAAACCTGTTGTACGGGAGTGCTTGCCCCCTCAGAGAATAAAGAATCAACCATATTCTTAGCGGCCTCATCAAATATCACTTCATCATCATCAGACTCCGAATCAAAACCCATCTGCTTTTTCCTCTTAAGTAAACCAGTATCATCATCTAAGTCATCCAAAGCACCAAATGTGTTTGAAGTATGAACAGAGTGTTCCTTACTATTCGAGGTAGAAGGCTGATTTATAGTAGAATTATTTCCCTTTTTTTCTTGTTCAACTTTTTCCTTATTACCCTCACCACCCTTTTTCTTCTCGACATAAATCACTTTAGGTTTCTGTTTTTGCAGGCGAACGCCCTCTTGTTGTCTCACATTTTGTTGCCCAGTTTTGCCCTTTGATCGTTTACGTCCAACGAAAGTAAAACCATCATCATCAACCTTATCCTTTCCTTTCACCGGATCACGTTGTGTCTTAGGTCGTAAAGGACAGCTCTTATTTTCATGACCAAATACCTTGCAATTAGAGCAATGAGGTGGTTTCCATTCATATTCTATCGACACAATCTGTTTTGAAAAACCCTCACCATTAATATTTGGAATTGCAATAGTCACTTCTTCTCGTGGCTGACTCTTTGCCTTGATTTCGATTAATCCCCTTGCAAAACTATGCCTACCCCACGAAGAAGTACACATTTGGCTAGTGTATGAGTCCAACATCATCGGCTTACCAATTTGAGATGCAATCATGCTAAGTCCATCTTCTGTAAACGCAACGAATGGAACATCATATAGATCAACCCAAACAGGAATAGAAGTAATTTCCTGTTTAGATACACAATTGTTCGGAGTCCATATATTCAATAAAATTGGAACAGATCGTATCATCCATGGCCCTTTTTCCAGCACTTGTTTCATACATTGCTTTGAGCTAAATTGGAAAAAGAAAAAACCAGCATCATTCATCATAAGACGCTTCAAACCAAACTTAGCCCAAGCATTCTTAACATAATTTTCAACAACCGGGAAAGCAAGCCGTTCTCCTAAAAAATAACGATACAATGAATTGGAGAATCTATTCGTAACCTCCTTAACAGACTCAAGTGGAATAACCACATCCACACCATCAAAATTTGAGCTCCTAGGAATAAAACGAAAATTACTTTTCTTGCTATTTGTATTATCACTAGACTTAGAGACTTTCGAAGCATAAGAATCCTTAGCTTGATCATCACTCATACCAGATTTAGCAAGATTTGGAGCATATGTCGAACCATCTATTGAGTTCGAATCATTCACCATCCCTTCAGTCGTATTAACCTGACCAGGCATAGGCTTTGGCGGCGGTGGCATATCATTAGTCATTGTCTCATTAATTTCAGTCGAATTAGGGTTTTTAAGAACCCTATCTACTTTCGGTTTTTCGTTATTACTCATCCACTTATCTTCAAGATGTTTTAATCTGTTCAAACTATGGAGTAAAGAAGACGAATCTAACGAAGGAGAAGAAACAGCTCTCTTCATAAATCAGGTCACCATAATATCAAGCATGCACACGAAAATAATAAAAACCCTAACCCTAGAAACTTTCTAACCTTGAACGATCTGTAAGATAAGATAGGATACCAGGTTAATTCAAAGAATGCTACTTCTAAAGCAGTCCAAATGAACCCAATATACTATAAAATCCGTAGATCAGAAACAATGATCAGAAAATTGCGAAAAAGAAAAGAAAAAAACCCTAAAACGAACGAACAGTAAAACAAAACCCTAAATTCGACACAGATTAAGAAGATCTGATCAGATTCATAAGGAATTTTTCACCATTAGGATCGAAAAGGGTTATAGAAAGGAGGAGAGAAATCGCCATCTAGGGGAGAGCATTAGGGTTAGGTAACTATGTATTGCTATAGGAAGTATGTGTGTGGAAAGATAATTCGGAAATATCTTTGTTAGTTGCTAAAAATGAAGCTAATGTGGCCTTTGAGATTCGAGCAAGTAAGTCCTAGGGGTATCTTTGTTATACCTAGCCTATCTAAAGTCTCTGATCAAGCTTGGGATAGGTTGGCCCAAAGTTCGCTACACGGGTCTCATCGAAAGTCACGGGTTTTCATAATTGCTTTTTCGTCACACATATACGTGTACTTAGTGCACTTAGGCATTGGGTATATTCCTGTACGTCAATCGAGTGTATGTCTCTTTGCGATACGTGAGTATCGACTTGCGAACCGCTGGCTTGATTCTTAAAGGCTTTCTTTTATGCTCTCCAAACACGGGTTTTCATAATTGCTTTTTCGTCACACATATACGTGTACTTAGTGCACTTAGGCATTGGGTATATTCCTGTACGTCAATCGAGTGTATGTCTCTTTGCGATACGTGAGTATCGACTTGCGAACCGCTGGCTTGATTCTTAAAGGCTTTCTTTTATGCTCTCCAAATATCTTAATTTTGATGCTTTGTCGATTGTGAGAGTATATCTAGACTTGGGTCACCCAGATGCGCAAACTTGATAAGTGGACATTACTAGGCTACTCGGTCTACATGGTGACTGTCCTTGGGCAGGGTACGCTGAAAGTGTCTACAACCAAAGGAAAAACTGGACGCACCGAATGTTTAAGAGGACAAATATACCGGTAATCGTCTTGGATCATTGTTCATATATAATAATAAGGGAAAACTGGTTCCTTTGCAGACTTATGTAATTGTCACATCTGATCTCTTCCGCAAAAACTAGTCTCTCCGATACCTGTTTGATATACAGTATTAAGCATGACACGTATAAGATTTATTAGATTAATTTAAAGTAAAAAAAAAATTGATGTGATTTATTTTATAACTTTATGCTTCGTATTGTGTATTGCTAATAATAGGGTTCTATTGCACGAGAGACATTGCTAAATAGGGTATCTAGTTTCTAGGAGGACTCAACTGTGTTCTTATTGAACACCGAATAAGCGTATGTCGTGATAGGGACGGAGTGTAGTTTAAGACTTTAATTTAAGTGTGTTTAGTACACCTTAGGTTAGGTCTTACATGTAAATTGCTCGAAAGGTTAGGTTAAGTACTTAAAGTTTCGGTCAAAATAGGTCAAACAGAGTCAATTGTTTGATATATTTGATTTTTAATTTGATTTACAATTTACTTTGGATAATTGAATGGGAAATGCTTATTTTGTGTGGTAACATGATAATTGCTTAGATTCTTATCCCCCTAAGGAGAATTTATTGTTTGTTATCTGTTATATATCTGTTTAAGTGTTTTCGAGTTCATTATCTATCTTTGAGATTAATACATGTGTTGTGTGGATCTCACGAGTTTGTTTGAGTGTGCAGGTTATTTATCTTAACAGGATGTGTGTCAACCATGAAGATAAAGAATCTTTTAAGTGTATGAAAATTGAGTCTATCCAGTCCGGAATGGAGAACACTCTTGCTTGTAAGTCGAGCAGAGTACACTTACACACCGACAACTCACCAAAATTCAAACGCAGATGAAAATGAAGATTGAGAGTTTGTCTATCTTGTTATTCAACCTAATTTCTTTATTTTCATTATATTTGAATTTTTATGTATTTTTGTTCAATATTCTATGCTTTAAGTGTTTTGTGTAGGGTCGGAGCAAATTTACAAGATTAAACAGCATTGTTATTTACAATGTCTGTTATTGTCAAATACTTAACAATTGTACTTATGGCGATTTTGGCGATTTCTCTTTTCCCTTCTTCCCTGATTCGATTAGCTTAATTCTTGTAAATATGTCCCTCTCACAAATCCTTTAATCTGTATGGATTTAAGAGTTGTTGACGTGCAGGTTTGAGATTAGCTTTTCGTTTCTAGGGTTTTCTTTTCTTTTGCCGTAATTCTGATTAATATGGATTGCATGATGGTTAGTAATTAGGGTTTTCTTGGTTTGCTTTCAAGGTAGCAACCTTGAGATTACCTTGCTTCCTAATTATCGTTGTTTTTTCATCTTAATTAGGGTTTCTTCGCCTAGGGTTAGGGTTTCTTTTGGCTTCACTGTTTTCCCGTTCTTCACTTAGGTTACACATTTTTGCTGTTCTTGTCTTCGGTTGTTTGCATGGTTTATTGTTTTGGAGAGATCGAAATCTGTTAAGGGCACTGATCCGGGTGGCGGTCTCGCTGCTAAGGTTAAAAATATTGATGGTAAACGAGGTCCTGTTCGTAGAATACTGAAAAACGCTAATAGGAGTTCATCTTCATCTAGGGTTTCGTCCGTTGATAAAGATAAGACAGGGGTGATGATATATCTACTGGTGGAATGAATATGGGGGTTAAAGACTAATCGAATCTTATCTCCCCAACCAAAGCTGCTGCATTCTTTGCTACTGATTCTGTGAAACAAACTAATATGGGGGATGTTTTTGATGAATATGGATACCTCAAAGACGGTTTTATGCCTGAGGAGGTGAATGTTTTTCAACAGATGGACAAGAACAATGTTTATGCTGGTTCATTATAGGAAGAGGTTATCCCACCAAAGTCGGATCCCCCTAAGCCATATGAGGATATTAGATCTAATTCAGGGGAGAAGCATGTGGAATTTAATGATGCAGGAAAAACTGGAGAGGCTCCTGTCGCACCATCTAAGGTATCATATGCAGCTAAACTTCAAGGAAACATAGAAAAGAGGAGCATTAATCTGCGAAAACTGGAACCAGCTGAATCTGTTGGTGATGCTGATGTTTTTCTCCCTCGTGAATCCATTAAAAAGGTAATTGGTCGGTTTGATAATACGTTATACGGTTACTTTTTGGCACACGAATTACATTTTCGATTGTTGAGAACTTTGTTAAAAATGCTTGGTCCAAGTATGATTGCTCTCGAGTTATGATGAACAATAATGGTTTCTTCTTCTTTAAATTCAAATCGAAAGAAGGAATGGAGAAAGTACTTGAATCAGGGCCATGGATAATTCACAATACTCCAATTATTTTGAATATTTGGTCACCTTCTGTGGCCATGCAAAAAGCTGAATTGAAAACAATTTCGGTTTGGGTTAAGTTGCATGATGTGCCTAGGGTAGCATATTCTGATGATGGATTAAGCATGCTTCTTTCCAAAGTTGGTACACCATTGCTTCTGGACTCGTACACGACTGCCATGTGTGTTGAATCTTGGGGAAGAAATAGTTATGCAAGGGCTATGGTTGAGTTAGGTGCATCGCAGGAACTAAAAGAGTATAATATTGGCTGTCCCAAATATGCATGATGAAGGATACTCTAAAACATCCATCAAAGTGGAGTATGAATGGACACCTCCTAGGTGTTCTCGTTGCTGTGTTTTTGGTCATGTGGATTCGCAATGCCCCTTAAGTGTGAAGGAAACTAAAAAAGCTCCAACCCAGGTTGATGATGATGGATTCCAGCAAGTTAAATGAAAAAATAAAGGCAATAGGCAAGGGTTCCAAATCCCGAATAAGAAGCAAAACTTTGTATATAAGCCTGTTGCAAATAAGGTGGATAATAACACAAGTCATTCATCCAATAAAGGAACTCAGAATTCTGCCCCTAGCACTTCCAAAACATCTGTGGAGACCAACAATTCCCTTGGTGCCTTGAACAATGATGATGATGGTAATCGTGCGCCAAACACTAAAGATCATGGCAATTATAATACCATAGATGGGGATGACATATTTGATGTTGACACTAAAACTGCCAAGTTCATGTCAAATGTTCCTAGACCCAAGGCTACTGAAACGGGGGCAAGCACTTCCAATACAGATGTGTCCAATGGGTAGCATAGCCTCCAGGAATATTAGAGGATTGAACCGTCCTCTAAAACAAAAAGAGGTTCGTAATGTGGTGAAAGAAAATCATTTACATGTTTGTGCCATTTTGGAGTCTCATATGGATGTTTCTCAATTAGTTGTTGTTTATAAAAAGGTTTGTAGAAGCTGGAATTGGACCTCTAATGGAGGTTTATGTTCTAAAGGCACTCGTATCATCATACGATGGAATGCTGATTTGGTGGATGTAATGGTGTTGTCTCAAACTAGCCAAGTGATACACACGCAAATTGTGTATAAACTTGATCAAAAATCACTTTTTTGTTCCTTTGTGCATGCAGATAACCATTATATGGAGAGAAGGTAGCTTTGGCAATCTCTATGTATGGATAAGCTGTTTGCTCAAGATAAGCCTTGGGTTCTCCTGGGGGATTTCAATTCTTCCCTTAATCTTGAAGATAGCTTTTCGGGGTCCTCTTCTATCAGTAGAGGAATGAGAGACTTTAAAGAATGTGTGGAGCAGATTGAAGTCATGGATCTTAATAGCACCGGCCTCCATTTTACTTGGAATCAAAAACCGAAGAAAGGAATTGGTGTTTTGAACAAGATTGACAGAACAATGGGAAATATTCAATTCTTGACTGACTTCCCATCGTCTCATGCAATCTTTCATCCTTACAGGGTATCCGACCACTCTCCTTGCATCCTCAAACTACCTACCATTACAAGAGAAACCCTAAGCTCTTTAAATTGTCGAATTTTCTGGTTTATAAAGCTGGTTTTAAAGAGGAAGTTTCTAATGCTTGGAATGTCCAAATTGATGGATTTGCAATGTATAGAGTTATGCGGAAGTTGAAAATGCTGAAAACTCCTATGCGTAAATTTCATTTTGCTAATGGCAATCTTCACGAGCGTGTTACTAAGCTAAAATCTGAATTGGACATTGTTCAGAAGGCAATAGATGTTGACCCGGCAAATGTTGAGCTAAGAGAAGAAGAAATTGCTTGTCTTTATGCTTATCAAGAGGTTGTGCTAGATGAGGAGAGATTTCTTAAACAGAAATCTAAAATTGTATGGCTTCAGGTTGGTGACTCAAACTCTACTTTCTTTCAAACCTTAAAAAGTAAGAATCACTTAAATCGAATTGAAAGAATAAAGGATGTCAATGGGAATGAATTCGAAGGGGGTGATGCTTTAAATGCTTTTGTTAATCATTATACTCAGTTCTTGGGGTCTGTAGGTGATACTGACCCTTTTAACTATAACGGAGTATTAACTAAAAAGCTTGACCTCCAAAAAGCTTCTAATATGGCTAGATTGGTTACAAACGATGAAGTTAAAGAAACAGTTTTTAATATTGGTGAGAATAAAGCTCCTGGTTCTGATGGCTATACTTCTGCTTTCTTTAAGAATGCTTGGGATATTGTTGGTAATGATGTGTGCGAGGCGGTTAAAGAGTTCTTTACTAGTGGACAACTTCTTAAAGAACTTAATCATACTTTGATTGCTCCGGTGCCTAAGAAATCTACTCCTGATTGTGTGACAGATTATAGGCCTATCTCCTGCTGTAATGTACTCTATAAGGTCATTGGTAAGATTATTGCTAAACGAATTTTGGAAGGGCTGAATGACCTTGTGAGCATTAATCAATCGGCTTTTGTACCAGGTAGGAGAATTTCTGATAACATTCTCATTACACAGGAACTTATGCATAACTATCATAGGAATAGTGGTCCTCCCAGATTTGCTTTTAAGGTCGATATACAGAAAGCATATGATACTGTTGACTGACTTCCCATCGTCTCATGCAATCTTTCATCCTTACAGGGTATCCGACCACTCTCCTTGCATCCTCAAACTACCTACCATTACAAGAGAAACCCTAAGCTCTTTAAATTGTCGAATTTTCTGGTTTATAAAGCTGGTTTTAAAGAGGAAGTTTCTAATGCTTGGAATGTCCAAATTGATGGATTTGCAATGTATAGAGTTATGCGGAAGTTGAAAATGCTGAAAACTCCTATGCGTAAATTTCATTTTGCTAATGGCAATCTTCACGAGCGTGTTACTAAGCTAAAATCTGAATTGGACATTGTTCAGAAGGCAATAGATGTTGACCCGGCAAATGTTGAGCTAAGAGAAGAAGAAATTGCTTGTCTTTATGCTTATCAAGAGGTTGTGCTAGATGAGGAGAGATTTCTTAAACAGAAATCTAAAATTGTATGGCTTCAGGTTGGTGACTCAAACTCTACTTTCTTTCAAACCTTAAAAAGTAAGAATCACTTAAATCGAATTGAAAGAATAAAGGATGTCAATGGGAATGAATTCGAAGGGGGTGATGCTTTAAATGCTTTTGTTAATCATTATACTCAGTTCTTGGGGTCTGTAGGTGATACTGACCCTTTTAACTATAACGGAGTATTAACTAAAAAGCTTGACCTCCAAAAAGCTTCTAATATGGCTAGATTGGTTACAAACGATGAAGTTAAAGAAACAGTTTTTAATATTGGTGAGAATAAAGCTCCTGGTTCTGATGGCTATACTTCTGCTTTCTTTAAGAATGCTTGGGATATTGTTGGTAATGATGTGTGCGAGGCGGTTAAAGAGTTCTTTACTAGTGGACAACTTCTTAAAGAACTTAATCATACTTTGATTGCTCCGGTGCCTAAGAAATCTACTCCTGATTGTGTGACAGATTATAGGCCTATCTCCTGCTGTAATGTACTCTATAAGGTCATTGGTAAGATTATTGCTAAACGAATTTTGGAAGGGCTGAATGACCTTGTGAGCATTAATCAATCGGCTTTTGTACCAGGTAGGAGAATTTCTGATAACATTCTCATTACACAGGAACTTATGCATAACTATCATAGGAATAGTGGTCCTCCCAGATTTGCTTTTAAGGTCGATATACAGAAAGCATATGATACTGTTGATTGTTTTTTTTTTAGGAAAGTCCTGGTTGGTTTTGGTTTTCATAACAAAATGGTCAATTGGATCATGACCTGTGTTACGTCTGTTTCATATTCTTTAAGTATGAATGGCAATGTATATGGCTATTTTAAAGGCAGGCATGGGCTAAGGCAAAGAGATCCTATGTCACCATATCTGTTCTCTTGTCATGGAGGTGTTGTCGCTTATTTTACAAAAGGAAGCGACATCTTCACCTTTCAGGTATCATAATGGTTGTTCAAAACAGAAAATCATTAACATTTGTTTTGCAGATGACCTGTTTATTTTTGCTAGAGGAGACACGACTTCTGTTAAAACTATTATGGACTCGCTGGAATTGTTTAAAACAGGGTATCCTTGGTCTTTTGCCGTTTGAGGAGGGTTCTCTTCCTGTTAGATATCTTGGAGTCCCATTGATTTCATCTCGGCTTCTATATAAGGACTGTAAGACACTTATTGAAAGATTGGAAAAGCGCATCAGTGATTGGAGAAATAAGTCTCTTTCCTTTGCTGGTCGATTGCAGCTGGTTAACTCAGTCTTGTCCTCTATGCATGTGTATTGGGCGTCAGTCTTTATTTTACCTGCCAGGGTTATTAAGGACTTGGAGAAACGCATACGTGGGTTACTATGGTCCCAAGGTGAACTCCAAAGAGGTAAATCTAAAGCTTCATGGAAATCCATATGTCTTCCTAAATGTGAAGGTGGTCTAGGTATTAAAAGAATTATTGATGTCAATATTGCTTTCATGGCTAAACACATATGGAGTATCATCACACATCGTGAATCTTTATGGGTTAATTGGATCCATCTCTACAAGCTGAAAGGTAGAAGTTTCTGGGATGTTGCACCACGTGGCAGCATGACTTGGAGTTGACGTAAGTTGCTCCAATTAAGACCTGTGATTCGTGCACACATAAAATCTTGTATTGGTAATGGTCAATCATCTTTGGCATGGCATGACAATTGGATCTCTATAGGTCCTCTTGCATCTGTTCTCAACACACGTTCTATTGCGTAAGCAGGGTTCTCGTTAAATGCCAAAGTTGCTGAAATTGTAGATGGTAATAACTGGAAGCTTCCGGTTGCATGGTTCGACATGTTCCCGGTCCTCATCAATATCCAGATTCCTGTTATCAATGAAGACCATCAAGATTATTTTCAATGGTATGATGCTAACAATCAAGAGAAACCATTTTCATCATCAATGGTTTGGGATACTCTCCGTACTAGAGACACTGAAGTTCCATGGGTTGATTTGGTATGTTTTTCTCAATGTATTCCTCGATATTCAGTCCATCTATGGCTGGTCTTCCGAAACAAGCTCAAAACACAGGATAGACTCAAAGAATGGGAAGCTGGAGGGGGGTACAACCTGAATTTGATGTGTTGTCCACATTGTCAACGTGGTCGTGATTCTCATGGCCATCTCTTTTTTGAATGCATTTTCTCCACCCAGGTTTGGACAGGTCTCAAAGATTTGGCTGGCATGTCTCATGTTTCAGCTAAATGGAAAGATCTTATGGCTTGGCTATCCCCAATTGCTAAGCATCGCTCGACCAAGAGTGTTATTGGAAGATTGGTGGTGGCGGCATCTTCTTATTTCATTTGGCAGGAAAGGAATGCTCGTCTCTTTGCTAATAGATCGAGATCATCCTCTCAAGTGCAAGAAATCATTATTCACAATGATAGGCTTAAGATTGCTACACTTAAGTTCAAACAAAGAATACAAGATGGTGAGCTTCTCGATAAATGGAGGATACCTCCCTCTATTTGGACTGCAACTTCGCTTTAGTCGTCATGGAGTGTTGCAAATTCTAGCTTGGCAAAATTAGTTTTTTGCTATTGTTTATAGTCATTGTATTTGATTTGCTTGTCATAGCATAGTCGATCTTTTTGTTTACATATACATGGCATGTCATGTATGTGAATTAATATGGTACTCTGCCATATTACTTGTTTTAAACTTTTAATGTGGTTATAATATTGATCGGGGTAACCCTTTACCCAAAATACTTAACAATTGTACTTTGTAATTCATTAAATAATGACATATCGGGTCTTGATTTAATGATCGTAAATCATAAGTTTGTTCAAGTCGTGACAACTATCGAGAATTTCTTTATCGAGAAAAATACGGATAATAGTGATACAGAATAAGTTTTTGTATCTGTCTTATCGTGTTCTCTAAAGAATTCTTTTCGTTAATCATACCGGGTTCGAGAAAATTCTTTGTGAATTTTCAAAGTGTTAATCAAGTTCGTGATGATTGACTTTTTGGAAAGTCAAGGTTCATATGAATCGAAAATTAGGCTAAGTGTGTTTTGCCAAGTGAACTTAATATGCGTGTTTTGCCAAGTGGGCTCAATATACGTGTTTTAGTTAAGTGGGCTTAAGTTTGCGTGTTTCACTTTGGGCCTCATTTGCGTGTTCTGCCAATTGGGCCGAATATGCGTGTTCTGAACAAGGCTAGGTTTTGCGTGTTATGTGTGGGTATATAAAGATGACAAAAACACACATTTATTGCAAATTTAAAGTAATTTGCGTGATTTGTCAAAAACCTCCACATTTGCGCGTTCCCTGTTCGAACACTGTTCACACGCATCGATTCATAACACTTGATCCATTCGTGTTTAAGACACAAGAAACACTTCCCATAACACTATACGAACAAAGGTATATGATTAACAAGATTTCTAGATCTAGATTACATGTTTAATGGCCAAATATTTAGGGTTTTTATTTTTTTTTTTTTTTTTTTTTTTTTTTTTTTTTTTTTTTTTTTTTTTTTTTTTTTTTTTTTTTTTTTTTTTTTTTTTTTTTTTTTTTTTTTTTTTTTTTTTTTTTTTTTTTTTTTTTTTTTTTTTTTTTTTTTTTTTTTTTTTTTTTTTTTTTTTTTTTTTTTTTTTTTTTTTTTTTTTTTTTTTTTTTTTTTTTTTTTTTTTTTTTTTTTTTTTTTTTTTTTTTTTTTTTTTTTTTTTTTTTTTTTTTTTTTTTTTTTTTTTTTTTTTTTTTTTTTTTTTTTTTTTTTTTTTTTTTTTTTTTTTTTTTTTTTTTTTTTTTTTTTTTTTTTTTTTTTTTTTTTTTTTTTTTTTTTTTTTTTTTTTTTTTTTTTTTTTTTTTTTTTTTTTTTTTTTTTTTTTTTTTTTTTTTTTTTTTTTTTTTTTTTTTTTTTTTTTTTTTTTTTTTTTTTTTTTTTTTTTTTTTTTTTTTTTTTTTTTTTTTTTTTTTTTTTTTTTTTTTTTTTTTTTTTTTTTTTTTTTTTTTTTTTTTTTTTTTTTTTTTTTTTTTTTTTTTTTTTTTTTTTTTTTTTTTTTTTTTTTTTTTTTTTTTTTTTTTTTTTTTTTTTTTTTTTTTTTTTTTTTTTTTTTTTTTTTTTTTTTTTTTTTTTTTTTTTTTTTTTTTTTTTTTTTTTTTTTTTTTTTTTTTTTTTTTTTTTTTTTTTTTTTTTTTTTTTTTTTTTTTTTTTTTTTTTTTTTTTTTTTTTTTTTTTTTTTTTTTTTTTTTTTTTTTTTTTTTTTTTTTTTTTTTTTTTTTTTTTTTTTTTTTTTTTTTTTTTTTTTTTTTTTTTTTTTTTTTTTTTTTTTTTTTTTTTTTTTTTTTTTTTTTTTTTTTTTTTTTTTTTTTTTTTTTTTTTTTTTTTTTTTTTTTTTTTTTTTTTTTTTTTTTTTTTTTTTTTTTTTTTTTTTTTTTTTTTTTTTTTTTTTTTTTTTTTTTTTTTTTTTTTTTTTTTTTTTTTTTTTTTTTTTTTTTTTTTTTTTTTTTTTTTTTTTTTTTTTTTTTTTTTTTTTTTTTTTTTTTTTTTTTTTTTTTTTTTTTTTTTTGGTTAATGGGATACCCCTGTAAATTTTATACCATCACCAAAAAACATTACAAATCAAGTAGCATGGCTGAGATACCATACTAGTTCATATGCATGACATGCCATACATTTGTAGACTAATAGAATTAACAAGCAAACTAGCTAACAATGGGAAACCAACACACTAGTAATTACAAACATAAAAACTAATGTGATAAGAGAGAACTATAACAGCACACGCGCCTGTTATCTGAGATGGACCACATTATCACGTGGTACTTTTTTGGGTAAATGATAAATTTTATAACAAAACCCAAAACAAATAAGTACAAGTAATGTGACTGAATGTCACATTAGTTCACACATATGACATGCCATATGAGTGTTAACCAAGCTCAAGAAGGAGCATACCAAATAGTTAAACCAAATAGAACAAGTAATACTATCGCTACACTACAACTAATTAAAGCTAGTTGTGCTATTATGTAGCAGCAAACGACGTGCAAGAATCAGCCCACCAATCTACTCACTTCATTGCTGATTATCATCATAGACAAGGAAGTTACGGGGTAGTTTCCAAGCATTTAGCAGCCTTGCCACCTGATTAGTATCTTTGAATCTTAATGTGGCCAATCTAAGTCGAACCGTAGAGGAAATATCATCAGCAATCTCGTCCGGTGGTTTAGCCTTCTTGGTGAAGAGCCTATTGTTTCTCTCTTTCCAGATAAAGTAACATGTAGCTGCAACCATAAGTCTTCCAATTACATTCTTGGCAGATCGAGACTTTGACTTCAAGATTAACCAATCTAGGATGTCATCCCATTTATTAGAGAGGTGTTGTATTTCAGCCATGGCTTTGACCCGATCCCAGACCTGTAAGGAAAATGAGAACTCAAAGAAAAGATGAGAATGTGAGTCAGGTTCCCCCTTGCAAAGTGAGCAGCACATTAGGTTTAAATTGATGTTGCCACCAACATCACAATGTCTTAATTTATCCTGTGTTTTAAGTTTCCGGCCAATGATTAACCACACAACAAAATCATGTTGTGGAATACACTGGGAGAACCACACCGCATCAGCCCAAGCAACCTTCTCCTTTCTTGTACGGATAGAGTCCCAAACCACACTTGATGAATAAGGGATTTCTTTACCATTCCAATCCTTCCATATTAGCATATCAGGTTCATTTTATTGTAGATGCAAAGAGGGAAGACCAATTAAGACAGGAAAAAGATCAAACCAGGCCATTGGTCATTTCCATTGACCATCTCGATAAATATCTGCAATGCAAGATTGAAGAGAGTATCCAGCTTGAAAAATTTGTCTTGGTGTTGCAAGAGCTCGAATCGGACACAACTCAGCCCACTTGTCAAACCAAACGGATGTATTCCTACCATCACCTATTTTAGACCAAATAAAAGGTCGTATTTCATTTCTCAGATGGAGTATTTTCCGCCACCCCCAACTAGATCCATTTTGGACCCGAACATCCCAAAAGCTTCTTTGTTTTAGTCTATGTAAATGTATCCATTGAACCCATAAAGACTCTCTATGATTAAGAAGGCTCCAAATATGTGACACCATTAAGGCCTTATTGACCTCAACAATGCGTTTAATACCTAGACCGCCCTCTGATTTGGGAATACAAACTGACTTCCACGCTACTTTGGCTTTGCCTTTTGACATTGGTCCTTGACACCACAAAAAACCTCGCATCTTTTTCTCAAGCTATTTAATAACCCGAATTGGTAAGATAAATACCGATGCCCATTAAATGTGAAAAGAAGATAAAACAGATCGTATTAGTTGTAACCTGCCCGCAAACGAGAGGAACCTATTTCTCCAATTTGTGATCCTTTGCTCCATCTTCTCAATCAACACCTTACAATCTTTATACAACAATCTAGACGCAATAAGAGGAACTCCAAGATATCTTACCGGTAGCATACCTTCTTCAAAAGGCATTATAGAAAGGATAGCCTGTTTCGTATGATCAGGAACATTGCAAAAGAAGGCAGTACTTTTTGGCATGCTAGGAACTAATCCCGACATTTCCTTAAATGTATCCAACGACTCCATAATAAGTTTTGCTCATCGAGTTTCTGATGCGTAAATCACGCGACAAACGACAGCGGAAGACTATTTTTGGTATTTTCTGGATTTTATATGAAATAAACAACTAAACGAGACAATAAAGTAAAATGATAGATAAAGAATCCACCACCAAGACTCGTAAAGGCTAAGCCACCGGAATCAAGGATAAAGGAAACACTCCGCCCCACCACTACAATCGATAAAGGTCTAGCCACCACGATTATAGATAAAGGAAACCGAAGATTTAAAAGACCTCACCACAATATTTGATAAAGAACAAGTCACCACAAATATTGATAAAGGGGTCACTCCTACCACCAAGACTCGTAAAGGCTAAGCCACCGGAATCAAGGATAAAGGAAACACTCCGCCCCACCACTACAATCGATAAAGGTCTAGCCACCACGATTATAGATAAAGGAAACCGAAGATTTAAAAGACCTCACCACAATATTTGATAAAGAACAAGTCACCACAAATATTGATAAAGGGGTCACTCCTAACCACCAAGATCAAAGATCTATAAAGGTAAAAGAAGATTTGTAAGAAATAGAGGCTGCTCTATTAATTTTCATTCAACATCAACTACTTACAAATGAGAGATAAACCTCTATTTATAGCCATATGCTCTACCTAGGAATTAACGATGAAATAATAAAATAATACATAAAAGCTGTCATGTGCAAGCCACTAACTAGTTTGGACCAATAAGACATGGACACGTAAGCTTCTAGAAACATTCCCCTGCAAGTGGTCCCATAATATTGTTAGAAACGTCACACGCGCCTTCCTTAACAACTGACATTCTTCTTTATTGGGCCCACAAACGACTTCAGTGGGGACTTTATTATTTGGCAACTGGAACATAGATCTGGACCACCACTAGAGATAAAATCTGGAGCACTTCACTGGAGGACCTTCAGTAGTGGTCACTGGAGCATCCATCTGGAGCAGTCATCTGGAGAAGTGTTACCACTGGTGACTGGACTGGTTCAGAAAAGACTTGTCTGAAATGGGCTACTGCTGGAAGGATCAACATGGCTTGTTCAGATTGCATGATCAGTTCAGTTGACTTCTTCAGTTCACTGGATTCCTCCAGTTCAGTGAATCTGGACATTTCCGCATCATTCTCCCCCTCTGAAAAGAGACTTGTCCTCAAGTCTTCGAGGTACTCATCCTCCAGATAAGGCATCAGATCTCCCACATTAAAAGTACTTGAAACTGCCATGTCTCCAGGTAACTCAACCTTGTAAGCATTATCGCCATATCTTTCCAGAATCTTGAACGGACCTTCAGCTCTGGGCATCAGTTTACTCTTTCTCTTCGCTGGAAACCTTTCTTTTCTCAGATGCACCCACACAAGATCACCTGGTGAAAAACTGGGCTGCTTTCTATTCTTGTTTGCTCTGGTCTTGTAACTGGCATTTGCCTTCTCTATTCTGGCCTTTACTTCTCCATGAATTTTCTTTTTCTCAGATGCACCCACACAAGATCACCTGGTGAAAAACTGGGCTGCTTTCTATTCTTGTTTGCTCTGGTCTTGTAACTGGCATTTGCCTTCTCTATTCTGGCCTTTACTTCTCCATGAATTTTCTTTATTTCTTTTGCTCTGGTTTCGGCTTCAATGCTTGCTTTTGGTTCAATCGAAAAGGGAATTAAATCAATGGGAGTCAGTGGATTGACACCATAGCATATTTCAAACGGAGATTTACTGGTAGAATAGTTAGGAGCTCTGTTGAAAGCGAATTCAGCATGAGCAAGCTTCAGATCCCAATCCTTCAATGTCTTCTTCACCAGTGTTCTTAACAGCATACCGATTGTTCTGTTGGTAACTTCAGTCTGTCCATCAGTCTGGGGATGGTGAGACGTACTGAACAACAATCTGGTACCCATTAACCTCCATAGGGTCTTCCAGAAATAACTCAAGAACTTCACATCTCGATCTGACACAATCGTCTTGGGGATTCCATGCAACCTGACAATCTCCTTAAAGAATAAATTTGCTACTGCTGAAGCATCATTGGTTGTGTTACAAGCAATAAAATGTGCCATTTTTGAAAACCTATCAACAACCACCATTATCGAATCTTTTCCCCTCTGGGTTCTGGGCAGTGCAACAATGAAATCCATACTGAGATCTTCCCATGGCTGGTTTGGAACTGGAAGAGGAGTATACAAACCCTTGTGAAAAGTAGTCTTCGCCTGGTGACAAGTTGGACAGCGACTGATAAGACTCTGGACATCCTTCAGTAGACTTGGCCAGTAGAAGTGTTCAGTGAGGATCTCTCCAGTCTTGTTAATGCCAAAATGGCCAGCTAAACCTCCTCCATGTGCTTCTCTTATCAGCAAATCTCTGATTGAACCTCGGGGAATGCACAACTTTCCATTCTTAAATAAGAAACCATCTTGTATAGTAAATGGTCCTTTCTGGTTAGCTTCAGTGAGGTGATCAGCAAAGTCTGGATCAGTGGCATACAATTCCTTAATGAAAGAAAATCCAAGAACTCTTGCTTCCAGAATAGATAACAGTGAGTATCTTCGTGACAATGCATCAGCAACAACATTACAAACTCCAGCCTTATGTTTCGAAACAAATGAATAAGACTGTAAGAATTCTACCCATTTGGCATGTCTGGCATTAAGCTTGTGTTGGCCATTTATGAACTTCAGGGCTTCATGATCAGAGAATAAGACAAACTGCTTTGGCTTCAGATAATGTGACCAGTGAGTGATAGCACGAATAATTGCATAAAACTCCTTGTCATAAGTGCTATACTTCAGTTTAGAGCCATTGAGCTTTTCACTGAAATATGCAACTGGACGCCCGGCTTGTACCAGAACTGCACCAATACCTACTCCACTTGCATCACATTCGAGCTCAAATAGTATATCAAAATCTGGTAAGGATAAGACTGGAGCTGAACTGAGCTTATCCTTTAGTGCTTCAAACGCCAGTTGGGCTGAACTTGGCCAGTTGAACACACCTTTCTTCAGACAGTCAGTAATTGGAGCTACAACTGTAGAGAAATTCTTGATAAATCTTCTATAAAATGACGCCAGTCCATGGAAACTTCTTACTTCAGTGATTGTGGTTGGAACTGGCCATGATCTAATGGCATCAACCTTAGAGGGATCCATAGAAATTCCTTCTTTCGAGACCACATACCCCAGAAATATCACACTCTCCACCATAAAGTCACATTTCTCCAGTTTGCCATACAACTGGTGTCTTCTCAACAGTTCAAATACACTCTTCAGATGATTAACATGTTCAGCTTCAGATTTTGAGTATACCAGAATATCATCAAAATATACAACAACAAACTGACCAATGAGTGGCCTGAGAACTTCGTTCATCAATCTCATGAAAGTACTGGGAGCATTAGATAAGCCAAAAGGCATAACTAACCATTCATACAATCCTCCCTTGATCTTGAAAGCAGTTTTCCACTCATCTCCATCCTTCATCCTTATCTGGTGATAGCCACTTCTGAGATCAATCTTGGAAAATACCCTGGAGCCATGTAACTCATCAAGCATATCATCCAATCTGGGAATGGGATATCTATACTTAATGGTTATATTGTTGATGGCCCTGCTATCAACACACATTCTCATCGTGCCATCTTTCTTTGGGACCAGGAGAGCTGGTACTGAACAAGGACTCATACTTGCTCTCACATAACCCTTCTCAACCAACTCATCGACTTGCCTCTGTAACTCTTTAGCTTCATTGGGTGAACACCTATAAGCAGCTTTGTTTGGTAAAACTGACCCTGGAACCAAGTCAATCTGGTGCTCAATTCCTCTCACTGGTGGCAAACCTTCAGGTAGGTCTTCAGGGAAAACGTCAGTGAATTCCTTCAGTAAAGTCTTCAGGAGACTGGGGACACCAGTGAACTCCTTCTCTTCAGATTTTTCTACGACCAGTAACATCATAACTGGAGAGCCTTCAGATAACTCTTCTTCGACTTCAGCTTGAGACAAAAACAAAGGCTTACTGGGCTGGTCTTTCTTGACTTTCATCAGTTCATTAGGCTTCAAAGAAGTCAGTGTGACCTTCTTTCCACTTATACTCAAAGAATACGAGTTCATACGACCATCATGAAGAACATAATTATCAAATAACCATGGTCGACCCAATAAAATATGACAAGCATCCATAGGTACAACATCACAAACAATTTTATCTTGATAAATAGATCCAATGGAAAAAGGAATAGTAACTTGTCTGTTAACTTTTACCTCTGATCCTTCACTTAGCCATTGTAACTTGTATGGACGAGGGTGCTTAACTGTAGGTAGTGCCAGTTTCTCTACCATGTAAGTTGAAGCAGCATTAGCACAACTCCCACCATCAATGATCAGATCACAAACTTTCCCTTTGACTGTGCATCTGGAGTGAAAAATGTTCTCCCTCTGGGCAGTATCAGTGGTAACTTCATCAGCATGCATCACCCTTCTGACAACCAACATTTCTCCAATATCTGCACCAACATAAGCTTCTTCATCTTCATCATACACTGGCTCGCCTTCTTCAGTGTCAACATCTGGCAAACATTCAATTTCCCTGGCAGTCAAGGCTCTTTGATTAGGACACTGGGCCTGGAAGTGACCAAAGCCATGGCACTTGAAACATTTTCTTCCAACTGGTTCTTTCGTTCCTCCAGTTTCCTTTTCTTTGCCTCTGAAGGCTTTCTGGACAGTTTCAGTAAATCTGGGAACTGGTTGACTGGCAACTGGTTGACTGGTGACTGGCAACTGGTTGACTTGTACTGGCAGGAACCTTACTGAATGACTTGTACGGAACCTTCTTCTTCAGTTGTCTCTCAATCTGGATAGCCATCTTGCATGCACCTTCATACGTCCAGATAGGCTGCAACTCAATCTTCTCAGTAATGGCAGCGTTCAGACCACCAAGAAATCTGGCAATAGTGTGCTCTTCAGTCTCATTCACACCAGTTCTGGTCTTCAGATGCTCAAACTCTCTAATGTACTCCACAACCTCCTTGGCTCCTTGCTTCAGATTGTTCATCAGTAGATACTGATCTTGCTTGTACGACTGAGGAACAAACCTCTTCTGCATAACCTCCTTCAGTTTGGACCAGGTCTTGATTTTACTTTTGCCCTTGTATTCCCTTTCAGATTTCATGTTATCATACCAAGATGAAGCATATTTCTTCAGTCTCATTCACACCAGTTCTGGTCTTCAGATGCTCAAACTCTCTAATGTACTCCACAACCTCCTTGGCTCCTTGCTTCAGATTGTTCATCAGTAGATACTGATCTTGCTTGTACGACTGAGGAACAAACCTCTTCTGCATAACCTCCTTCAGTTTGGACCAGGTCTTGATTTTACTTTTGCCCTTGTATTCCCTTTCAGACTTCATATTATCATACCATGATGAAGCATATTTCTTCAGTTGTCTCTCAATCTGGATAGCCATCTTGCATGCACCTTCATACGTCCAGATAGGCTGCAACTCAATCTTCTCAGTAATGGCAGCGTTCAGACCACCAAGAAATCTGGCAATAGTGTGCTCTTCAGTCTCATTCACACCAGTTCTGGTCTTCAGATGCTCAAACTCTCTAATGTACTCCACAACCTCCTTGGCTCCTTGCTTCAGATTGTTCATCAGTAGATACTGATCTTGCTTGTACGACTGAGGAACAAACCTCTTCTGCATAACCTCCTTCAGTTTGGACCAGGTCTTGATTTTACTTTTGCCCTTGTATTCCCTTTCAGACTTCATATTATCATACCATGATGAAGCATATTTCTTCAGTTGTCTCTCAATCTGGATAGCCATCTTGCATGCACCTTCATACGTCCAGATAGGCTGCAACTCAATCTTCTCAGTAATGGCAGCGTTCAGACCACCAAGAAATCTGGCAATAGTGTGCTCTTCAGTCTCATTCACACCAGTTCTGGTCTTCAGATGCTCAAACTCTCTAATGTACTCCACAACCTCCTTGGCTCCTTGCTTCAGATTGTTCATCAGTAGATACTGATCTTGCTTGTACGACTGAGGAACAAACCTCTTCTGCATAACCTCCTTCAGTTTGGACCAGGTCTTGATTTTACTTTTGCCCTTGTATTCCCTTTCAGACTTCATATTATCATACCATGATGAAGCATATTTCTTCAGTTGTCTCTCAATCTGGATAGCCATCTTGCATGCACCTTCATACGTCCAGATAGGCTGCAACTCAATCTTCTCAGTAATGGCAGCGTTCAGACCACCAAGAAATCTGGCAATAGTGTGCTCTTCAGTCTCATTCACACCAGTTCTGGTCTTCAGATGCTCAAACTCTCTAATGTACTCCACAACCTCCTTGGCTCCTTGCTTCAGATTGTTCATCAGTAGATACTGATCTTGCTTGTACGACTGAGGAACAAACCTCTTCTGCATAACCTCCTTCAGTTTGGACCAGGTCTTGATTTTACTTTTGCCCTTGTATTCCCTTTCAGACTTCATATTATCATACCATGATGAAGCATATTTCTTCAGTTTAATAATGGCAACTTTGAAGCTTTTCCTATCATCATAACCTTTTATCTCCATAATCCTGTCCATCACCTGGACCCATTCAAAATACTCTTCTGGGTTAGAAGATCCATTAAAATCTGGTGGATCTATCTTAATATCCCTAGTATCATCACCCTTATGCCTCCTACGCCTTTCTCTAGGATGTGGTTCATCAGAATCACTAGAGTGCCTAGGATTACTATCTGATCTTTCACTGGGGCCTTGAGATTCAGAATCTCTTTCACTGGCAACAACATTTTCTCGATTAAATCGTAAACCACCATCTTCTAAACCCTTCCTATACTCAACTAGACTAACAAATAATTCATCTTCTACCATGGTCTTCATTTTACATTTAACCTTCCCACTGGCTTCAAGATCGAATGAAAAGTGTTGCTGATTAGTTCTATAATCAGCTAACAAATCAGCTTTCAAGTAGGAACTTTCAACATTCTTTCTACCCTCAAAATGAATTAACACATAAACATCTTTTTTTACACCTTCTCTAACTATATGCATCGATTCAGCTTTAAATTCCAATCTGAATTGTCGATGAAAATCAGCCTTGAAGAATGCATGAGTTTCATGTAATTTATTATTTAGAGTAACAAAACTAGGCATTTTGACATACTTCTTTTCTTCACAATGAATAAACATAGAAGCAACTGTCTGTAAACCTTCTTTAAACTCACATTTCAATTCAGCTTGGGACTTCACAAAATCAGCTTTTAACAATGCGTAGTCATCATGGGTTTCACCAGTTAGAGTATATAGACATACATTCTGAAGCCTTAACAAACTGGACACTTTAGCCCATACTATGGCCTTATCATACTTAAACATATCAGCATGAACAAATAATGAAATTATTTCAGCTTTAATCATTTCATCAAGTAGTAAAGATTTAAGAGTGTCTTGCTTCTCTCGCACACATAATGAACTAGTGTTCAAGTGGCCATCATGATAAGCATTATCAAGTATCAAAAGACGATCATTCATAGGAATAACACAAGAACCCATACCATAATAATCGAATCTGAAAATAAACACAAGTGTTCGGTTAGTAATTGTTACCCCTATCCCTTCTTTAAGCCATTGAGTTGTAACTGGTAGTGACTGAGTAGGCACAAAGTTCTTCATCAGGCATATAGACATTGCTTGTTGAACTTCAACTGATGGATCTCCAGTTGGAACTTCAGTTGGAACTTCAGTTAATACGTCAGTTGGATCTTCAGTTGGAACGTCAGTTGGATCTTCAGTTGGATCTTCAGTTAGATCTCTAGTTGGATCTCCAGTTGGACCTTCAGTTGGATCTTCAGTTGGATCTTCAGTTGGATCTTCATCAGTAAAAGCTTCACTGGAGTACACTTTTCGCTGGACTTCATCAGTGAGAGTTCCAGTCGAATGTACTGCTTGCTGGGCTTCTTTGATCAGCGATGATTTATCACCAGCAGCTCTTATGGACTCTTTTTCGCTAGTAACATAACAAAAACAAGTATAGCTAACACTTCCTTGCTGGGATTCATCAACACTAACTTCACGAGAATGATTAGCATTCCGATTCAGCAAGAAATCATCAAGGTCAGCTTTAATTACTTCTTCACCATCGTCATCATAAACACATGGCTGAAAAATATCATCTTCTTGCTGAACTTCATCCATTTCAAGTGAATGACCAGTTCTCTTGAAGAGCAAAAAGTCATCAGCAATATCATACATTTCTTCTTCATCATAAATAGGCTCATGTTCAACATTGAATTCAACTTTTATCTTTTTGAAAGAATTAGCGACTGATCTAATCTCCATGAAATTTAAATTGCTATCAGTGAGTTTCTTACGAGAATTTTTCTTTTTTGTTTCTCTCACATGATTTTCTAACACATCTAAGATTATCCCCATTTGTTTTTCAAGAGATTTAAGCTGCCTATCTCTTCGAAAATTCTCTAAAGCAAGATTTCTATTATAACCCATTTCTATTATCTAAATGAAAAGATAATCAAAATTAGATCTAGACAAGAGAGATCAGATCTGAAATTGGAAACCACAATTTCATGAATAAACACATTCAGATCTAAACAATAATATTCAAAAAAGAATCAGATCTGTGAAATTTTGAGACAACTCTACCCAAACAGATTTTTTAACAAAGAAACAAACACCAACAGACTAAAAAGATTAAGATAACCCTTTTGAATCTGACCCAACAAACAAAATAACAAAAACCCAAGGATTAAAAGATTAAGAAACCCTTTAAAAGAACTTGGCTCTGATACCAATTTGATGCGTAAATCACGCGATAAACGACAGCGGAAGACTAGTATTTTTCTGATTTTTAGAAACAAACAACAATAAAAATAAAAGATAGATAAAATAATCCACCACCAAGATTCGTATATGACGGGCCACCAGAATCTAGGATAAATGAAACACTTCAACCCACCACTATGTTTGATAAAGGTCTAGCCACTACAAACACAGATAAAGGAATCGAAGATTTAAAGACCTCACCACTATAATCGATAAAGGACAAACCACCACGACTATAGATAAAGGGGTCACTTCAAACCACCAAGATCAAAGATTGATTTTTTTTTCCGGTAAAAGGCCGTCACCCCTTGTTAACTTTATAAAATGAAATAAAAAGTTCTGGCGAAATTAGCTGAATGCTAATTCGACAATTACAGACACTGTAAACTCAAACTACTACCACAAGTACTAGCACAGTGTATACATAACATACACATGTGCTTACAAATAAAACTAACTAGCATCAACTAGTAGAACCCTAAAATCAATTACAATGGATTAATTAAAGAATCCGACAACTTCCACTTTCTCACAATTGTTTCAGAACGTCCATTTCGCTTAAACTTGAACGACATCAACTTCAAACGCACAGTAGACCAAATGACTTCAACAAGTTGTTGCCCCGACATCAAAGATCCATAAAGGTAAATGAAGATTTTTGGATAAGAAATAGAGGTTGCTCTATTAATTTCATTCAATCAATCAAGTCTACCTTACAATGAGAAATGAACCTCTATTTATAGCTACTAATGCTATTTTCTAGAATTAAAGAAATACAATAATAAAAGAAATAAAAAGGCTGTCACAAACAACAAGGACCACCACTACTTTAGACAACCAATAGAAAAAAGGGCATGTGCAGCTTCTAGAATTATTCCCTTTGAAATGGTCCCCACAATTGGCACATGCAAAACCGTTAGGAAAGGTGTCACATCTAGTTGTCCATCCTTATCCATTTCCATAGCTGCCTAGAATAAACTTGGTATATTTCTTCTTTATTGGGTCCACTGCCATGTCACCGAAATAAACTGAACTGAACAAAACTGGTGACATTATTCTGGTACATCTGGACTGGAGTCGTTCACTGGTAATCTTCACTGAAGGGTCTTGACTGGAGCCTGTAGACTGGAGATTGGAGACTGGAGATTGGAGGATCTTCACTGGAGAAGTGATCTAGAGGATCTTTACTGGAGAAGTGATCTGGAGAATCTTCACTGGAGAAGTGATCTGGAGGATCTTTACTGGAGAAGTGATCTGAGGATCTTTACTTGAGAAGTAATCTGGAGAATCTTCACTAGAGAAGTGATCTGGAGGATCTTTACTGGAGAAGTGATCTGGAGGATCTTTACTGGAGAAGTGATCTAGAGAATCTTCACTGGAGCCTCACAAGTTCACTGGTGGATGCTCGCTGAAGTATAACTTAAATAAGGCACTGATCACCCATCTTTGGCTAGTGTCACTGATGAACTTCAAGACCAGCAACACTTGATTTGGTTGCATAACTTTAGTGCCCGACTTTGCATTAACATCAATATACACTAGTGGCTTATTTCTGATAAAGGATATCCAAGGGTAATTTGTTACATGCTGATCCTCGATCAACAAATACACGAACTAACCTTTTTTGTGGAAATGGTTCGGGGTCATTTCCGTGTCAGGTATTTTTAAATTTAACCGACTTATGAAAAAATGCCGTATTGGAGTCACCAGCTTGAAGCCAAAACACTTTGCTCTTCTGTTTAACGAATCTTTCTTCATCTAGATAGGCTTTATTAAAAGAGTTAAGACGTTTTACTTCAATTTCCCGAAGTGTCATATTATATGGATCACTATCAATTTGAACCTGAATTTCATCTAGTTCCTTCCTTGCATTCGTAACCTTCAAGTGAAGACTACCCTGGTTATATAGCAGCTTGCGCAGAGGAAACTTAAGAGAACGCAGCTTCTTAACTACACGGAACATATGGTGGCCTTGAAATTCCTGGTCCCATGCGCTCAGAACAGCCTCCCGGAATCCCTGTTTATTAGTCAAGAAATTCGCGAACTTAAAAGGTCTTGGACGAGTTCTAGCCACTGATGGCAGCTTGAGAACACATGGAGAGTGGTCCGATATTCTATAAGGTTGGAATATAGCACATGATGCAGGAAACTCATCTATGAAATGGATATTCCCCATAACTCGATCAATCTTCTTAAATATGCCCACTCCCTTTCTCGGTTTTTGGTTCCAAGTATAATGCATTCCGGAGCTATTTATATCAAAAACTTCCAATTCTTGCACACACTCCTTGAAATCTTTCATCCCAATGCTAATTGTCGAAGAACCAAAAAGATTATCTTCTAAATTAAGCGATGAATTAAAGGCACGAAGAATTACCCAAGGTATGTCTCTTACAAATTACTTATGCTGACAAAGATTAGCCCATAGCTCTCTCCGATTCTTATAATAATTATCGGCATATACAAAAGAGCAAAACATAGCCTTTTGATCAACTTTAAAAATAACTTGCATATGTATTACCTGATTTGATTGGGATAACACCATTGCATCAACAACTTCAGTATCCCACCCAATGATAATTCTAGTACCCTTCACATAATGATTACCATTCGAAGTCCAGTCCCAAGTCCTACAAATTTTCTTACACACATCATACAGCCGAGACACATCCATATGAGATTCCAAAATAGCACATAAATTCAGATGGTTATCATACACCACCTGGCGAACCTCCTTTTGTTTGAGAGGGCGGTTCAACCCTCTTATATTCCATGCAGCCAGACTACCCATCAGACACCCCAAAACCGGGAGTGCTTGCCCCCTCAGAAGCGCCTTTAGGATTAACTGTTTCCGACATTGAGTTTATAGTTTCATTAAACACCTCCTCAACCTCCTCATCATCAGACATATCATCCCAGGGAGCCTTTTGTCTACCTATTGGTTCATGACCTTTGTTTTTGCTTATTAAGAGGAAACCCTGATCGATTAGACCCTTTCTTTCTGCCCTTCACCTCACTGAACCCATCATCATCAACCTTAGCAGCTTTTTTTGGTTCAGGTCGTACTGCTTTAGGACATGCATTAGACTGATGCCCAAAGATACAACAAGTAGCACACCTCGGGGGTCGCCACTCATATTCAACTTGCATAGTTTCTTTAATATATTGATCACCATCCATAGTGGGAATAGCGATCGTTAATTCATCCATAAATCCATTAGTTGCTGAAATCTCGATCAATGCCCTAGCATAACTACTTCTGCCCCAAGACTCTATACACATAGTACTGGTGTATGAATCAAGAAGTTTTGGAGTACCCAATTTAGAAGCAAGGAGGCTTAACCCATCATCCGTATACGTAGCGATTGGCACGTTATGAATTTTGACCTATACAGTAATTTCCTTAATTTCATCCTTTTTCAGTTTAACCTTTGGGGACCAACTGTTAAGAAAAATTGGTACACTGCGAATAAGCCATGGACCACCCTCCAACACATCACGCATCCCTTTCTCCTCTGCAAACTTAAAGAAGAAAAAACCCTCAGCATTCATCATAACCTTTTGTAGACCAAATTTTGTCCAATTGTTCTTAACATAGTACTCAACAACCGGAAAAGCAAGCCTATCTCCAAGAAAATAGCCAAAGAGCGTATTTGCAAATCTATCCTGAACAATACAGACTGATTCCTTAGGTAAAACAATATCCACCCCTTCCTGATTCATCGGTACTTCAATTTTCCTGAAATTTACAACCCTCTTAATTGATCCACTCTTAAGTTTAGCCGCATACGAAGGTTGATTAACAGGAGGTTGTGACGAAGGTTGTGGTGTCG
This sequence comes from Erigeron breviscapus, assembly GCA_034093135.1. Lineage (NCBI taxonomy): Eukaryota > Viridiplantae > Streptophyta > Magnoliopsida > Asterales > Asteraceae > Erigeron > Erigeron breviscapus. The sequence goes on along the minus strand of CM067174.1, from coordinate 111,145,684 downwards.
AAACACCACCCTTTTGTTCAGCACCCTCCATTGTACTATGGTTATCCATATCAGCCGAAGTTGTTGTTTCTTTGTTCAACGAAGTGCCAGTAGTAGGAGAAATCTGCTCAACACCCTTATTATCACCCGTAGTAAACCCATCAGAAATAGGGTTTTCATTCGACACTTCACCACCATCAGAACTAGTGTTTGTAGTCGACACTTCACCACCAGCTTTATTGTGATCAGCACCGATAGGAGTTTGACCGGTAGGATAACTACCACCTATGGTTTCATCACTTTTGTTGTTAATACCAGTTGTATCATCATATGTACTATTTCTTTCCACATTAGGTGGAATTGTCGAATCTGTCTTCTTCCCCCCCGAATTAGGGCTTCCATTCTTTTTCGGGCTGCCATTTTTATTTTTCCTATTCGAGTTATTAGCATTCTTACCCATATCAGCAGTTCCTTCTCTTAATCTTCTGAAACGATTTTCAAGAGCATTTAAATCAAAGGCACAATCTCTCTTCATACAAGTAAACCATGCAAACAAAACAAAACACGTAGCCAAGAAACCCTAGACACCAACAAAGCAACGAACAAGGCAGAAAATAAAACCCTAACCCTATGAAACCCTAAAAACAGTTCTACCCTCTTAATCCGATAGCAGGATGCATCTAAATCTAGCTGGACTAATCAAGTTAGCCGTGAACAGATAGACCTGCTATAAGATCAGAAATGATAGAAAAAGAATTAGGGTTTAGGCGAAAATACAAGAAACGAATGAAAACCTAATCGAAAAAATCAAGAAGAATCTCAAACATGCACATCAACTGATTCAAGAATCAGTGAGAAGGACACATTTACAAGAAAAACTAGATTAGATCGATTAGATTACATCGGAAAAGAGGGACGAGTCTCCAGCCATAGGAGAGAGAGTTAGGGTTTTTTTATCACGTGGTACTTTCCAAGCTTTAAGTAAGCGATCCACACTTATCGTGTCTTTAAACTTCAAAGTGACCAATTTGAATCTGATCGTAGAAACAATAAGCTCCACAATGATGTCTGGAGGTCGGGTATGATTAGAAAACAGCCTATTGTTTCTTTCCTGCCAGACGAAATAAGCTGTAGCTGCTACCAGAAGTCTTCCAATAACATTCTTTGCAGATCTAGACTTCGCTTTGAATGTAATCCATTGGACAATGTCTTCCCAATCATCAGATAAAAAAGGAACTCCAGCTAACCTGTGAGGAAAAAGAACATTCAAAGAATAAGTGTGCATGAGAATCCGGTCCTTTGCTGCACAACAAGCAACAATAAAGGTTGTAGCTCGTTTTCCATTCCATGATCTTATCTTGCGTCTTCAATTTCTTCTGAATAATAAGCCAAACCAGAAACGCATGCCTTGGAATACAATGAGAAAACCAAATTGCATTTGCCCAAGTAACCTCATTATTCCTTGACCGAATAGAATCCCATAATGTTCTTGAAGAGTACATTTGGTCGTTACCTTGCACATCTCTCCATACAATAGAATTCGTCTAATTAGCATGCAATACGATCGTTGGGATATTTAATAATACCGGAAATAAATCTAACCAAGCACGCGACCATAACCATTCACCATTCTGATTTATATCAGCAATTTTTGAGTTCAAATTGAACCCCGCTTGCATGATTTGCCTTGGAGATATAACATGACTTAATGGCGACCCAACTGACCATTGATCAAACCAAATCGAAATCTACTTGCCATCACCCACTTTAGACCATATAAATGGCCTTATATCATCTCTTAACTGAAGCAATTTCCTCCACCCCCAACTACAATTTTGTGGTTGAAGTACATCCCAAAAATTTCTGCCATTTAACCTATATGAGTGCACCCATTTGACCCATACAGAATCCCTGTGGGTTAAAATGCTCCAAATATGGTATGCCATACGGGATTTATTTACTTCACTTATACGCCTAATATACCTCACTCAGATTTAGGTAAACAAATAGACTTCGGAAAAGGCCGTCACCCCTAAGTTCTAAGTTCCTCCAAGCGTCTTGACTTCTTGAACTTCAATGTAAACAATTTCAACCTTACAGTTTGAATAATAACTTCAGCAAGCTTATCATGCGGCCTTTTCTTGTTATTAAAGAGTCTGGAATTCCTTTCTTTCCAAATGAAATAAACAGATGCCGCTAACAACAGCTTAGTCACAACACTTTTAATTGAATTCTTATGCGCAAATAACATGACCTCCGAGGTAATATCATCCCAGCAGACAGAAGAAATATCAAAATTTGCTTTATCCCGGATCAAGCTCCAAACCTGAGATGAATAGACACATTCAAAAAATAAATGGTTATGTGAATCCGGTTGGGATTCACAGAAAGGGCACACAACATAACACGAATTGTCCCCAGTGCCCATATCCCAAATCCGCAATGTATCTTGGGTCTTGAGCTTTCTAATAACCGCCAACCATAAAATAAACGAATGCTTCGGAACACATTGACCAAACCACACCGCGTTGCTAGATCTCTACTCTAGAAAGCTATACAGGTAACAACGAGCGCGGGTTGACCCGGAGCTTACCTTTAATTACTTCTTTCACGACGAGAGAACCGCGTCCGCATCAGTCGAAGTGGTGGAAGGCCCCCTGAGTCAAAGGGAGAGCTTCTGCGCCTCTCTCCAAGAGATACGATTCGGTATCTGAATCGGCTGAAGGAGAGTGAGAGTTCGAAGTTGCCGGTAGGTCAATTGTGATCCTTGGGTATCAGAGATAAGCTCTGTTTGGTACTGATGACTCTATACTGCTCATAGACTAGTATAGGTTCAAAAATCTCCATTCCAATAGGCGCTAGCCCCAAAGCGAGGATAGAATCCTATGGCATATGTCTAGATGCAAAATTCTTTCTTTCCATTTTCCATCCATGTCCACTTCCTTCTGGATCGAGACTCGCGCACGGGATCTTTTTCACCTAAGTTTCATGCGTTCTTCTCTCTTTGAATTCATTGGCAAAAGCATTTCCATTTGTTTTTGATTTTCTTCATTAAGCACCTTTAATTAATCAATCAATTGTTTCTAAGCTGGGAAGTTGGTTTCTTTTTTGGGTCACCCCCTTTCTTCTTGTTTCCAAGAGCTTCTTATGAAAATGTGAAATTTGATCGTTGTTTTTTCTCTTCTCTGTGAACTAAGATTTTTCTGGACTATTCATCTGACAATTCTTCCAGTTTCATCTATTCCTCTCTTCAAGGCAATATGTCTACTATTTTGAATAGTTGGTTTATTGCACATAAATATACAGAAAAATTAATACATAAGCAGGATTCCATTAATTAAACATTACATTACAAACCGAAAGCATTAAACACACATACTAAAAAACATATACTAAATAAAAGCATAACACCCCATCCTGCATCTACTTAACTAATGGATAATACAAGTACTAATTTCCTCCGTGCTCATATTCAATGACCAGGACTATGAGAGCCTGTCGCTCTGCCTCCAGAGCTCTCTCCCTCTCCTCCAAATTAGATATGCGCGCGGAAGTAGCGGAAATTATCCTTTGCCTTCTGACAAGATCCTCATCAATTCTTCTTCTCGTATAGAGGCGATTTCTCGCTCTCAAGCTCCTTTCAAGATCATATTGCACTTGTGCAATTTCGTCTGGAATGGCAGAGAGCCTGTTGAACACTGCATTCATATCCATATCACTAGGGTTGGGGGGTAGAAGATAAGATAAAGGATGAGAGTGGAGTGAAGGAATGAAGTAAAAAACCTCCATTTATAGCCTAAGAAAAGAATCTCGCCCCGCGAGTACGCCGGACCTACTATACTCAAAAAAGGCTGTTTGTTTGAACAAACTCGGCGACCGTATAACAAATTGTTGCTTATAGCTGCAGACTTTATGAACCTGTACACCAGCTTACGTAGCTACAACCAACCCGTGTCATGCAGAATTCATTCCTTGCAGAAAAAGAATGAATAGTAAAAAAAAGAGAATCGAATCCAATTTGCCCCCTTTTAAGTACTCTTTTTGGTCTAGAGAAGAGAAAACTTGAATAACTTAGTTATTAGTCAATTAGTCTTGCTTTTTTTTCGTTTTTCTAAAAAAGAAGATGCGAAAAAAGCAATCCATTTAGTCAAATCAGAAATGTAGATCTACATAAGAAACAAAATGTCTTCTATTCTCCCATTCTAAAGCCAATCGAGTTCATAACAACAAAAAAGAAGAAAGGAATGGATCTCACACATAGCCTAAATAGTTTTTGCGAGTAAGTGCGAAAGCTTTTGCATCTTCTTTTCCGTCTACTAATTTGAGCTCTTCCTGTCGATCAGTGCGACTCCAAAATCCACATACAGAGAAAGCTGATGTGCCCTTTTTAGCGCAGTTGCAATATCAATAGTTAGCGTAGTTGCAAAGCTTTCTTTCGTGAGCTAGCGCGGAATAAGAGCTCTTAGTCCTTTCGGCGTAGAGAACGAATCCTCTGTTGCAAGAAGAAGGGCAAGGGCTTACAATACGCTCTGCTCTGGGACTGATTCCGATCCTGTTGATGCGGTTAATCCAAATTGACCTAGAAGGCTACTAGTAACTGAAATTATCGAAAAAGAATTTGTAAAGCCTTTTGAATCAAGACAAGGGGTAATTCCGGGAATAGGATCTATCCCATACCCTTTTTATAGTATTCTACTTGCTCCGGCGTAAGCGGGAAAGGTGACGCATGATGAATCTTCCTCCTCTCTCCAGCCTATTGTTTTTCTAGGATGAGAATTGCTATGATCATATGCACCTTATCTGAAGATCATTTTGGTTAGTGAAGTCTGAATGAAAGCCAGAATACATAACGAAGGTCAAGATCTTGAGATGTCTTAGGGCGAGTGAGGATGAACTGCTTGCTTTATCGTACAGGTCTTCTTTGCAAACTGTAACTGTTGCTAAGGATGCAACAGCTAAGGAAGCGAAAGTCTCTACTACTGCTTATGGAGTTATGTTCTGTGGTTGTCTTATGTGTAAAAGAAAAGGTTAGGCCATGAAGTCCCGGTTAGTAAGGGGTTTTCCTGTGCTAGGAGTTCTTTTTTTCTTTTTTCAAAGGCAGTCTTTTTCTTTCCCCGGACCGATGACTCGCTTGTTCAGTACTGCTAACTATTATTGGAGGATTCCGTCCCCTCGGGACTACCAGTAGCTTCGGTTGTTGAATCTCGTGCAAGTTAGGTTGTGGTTGTATTGGCTGCAAGCGGAACGTAGGCGCTTTAGGTGTGTGTTGGCCATGCACTCTCGCGTCGTGTAATATCGTATGTATGATAGAGGTGGTGTGGTGATTGACCTCAATGCTAATGGTTATCCCCAAGGTTCAACGAATGAATGAAGCTATGCTATGATCGTACCCGGATAGAGATGATAGTCTTCCTCTGATGTCTCCAAGCCGGCCATAATAGAATCGATATGCGAAGCAGCCAATAGCAGTCTGTTCTCGCCTATCAATAGATAGCAGGTTGCTTCCAAGCTCAAACCATTTGAAGCGGCCCTTTCGTGACTCAAACTGCCGGTACGCTTTCTGGCTCGCAACCGATCAAACGGGCGGAGGCTCTCTATTTGCTTGCAATGCCGGCTCTTCGCCTTTAGTTAGAAATAGAAGTAGAGGGCGCCGTTTGCCCCACAATCTTCCCAAGCAAGAGAAACATAAAACTCATCAATATGGCCAAAACGATTTTTCCACAACACCTTATCAGAGGTCGAATTACTAATTAAAGGGAGTGCATCAAGGGAAAAACGTGAGCACCATTGATCAGGCCAGGTCCAATTACCATTATAAATAACATCAGAGACCTTTGAGTTCATGTTGAAACCACCTCTCATGATTAATCTAGGAGTAATCTTCTCTATTAACGGACCACTATCACACCAAATATCAAACCATGCGGAAGTCAGCATACCATCACCAAGCTTGTGCCAAAAATGCTTCCTAATAGTAGGCCTAACTTGAAGCAATTTACGCCAGCTCCAAGAAATAGAACCCACCGGTTGAACCTCCCAGAAACTTTTACCTCGAAGTTTGTGTAAATGTATCCATTGGACCCATAATGACTGCTTCAAAGAGATTAAGCGCCATATGTGAGCAGCAATTAGAGCAATATTAAAATGCTCTATTTTACGAATTCCAAGGCCTCCCTCATCTTTTGGAAGGCAAACAACATCCCAAGCCACCTTCGCTTGTCCTTTCTTTAATGTCCCCTGGCTCCATAGGAAGCCTCTGAGAATCTGTTCTATATCCAACATCACACGGGTGGGAAGAATAAACACAGAAGACCAATAAACATGCATGGATGAGATCACAGAATTAATTAGTTGAAGTCGTCCTGCAAAAGACAGAAACTTATTTTTCCAATCAGAAACCCTCTTTCGTATATTCTCCACTAAAACTCTACAATCACGCAGCAAAAGCCTGGAAGAAATTAAAGGGACCCCCAAGTATTTAACCGGAAGTGATCCTTCTTCAAAAGGAAGGACATTCAGGATCGCAACTTTCACATGATTTAGCACGTTACAAAAGAAGGTCGTGCTCTTTGGGAGACTAAGAGTAAGACCAAAAGCTGATTTAAATTCCTCAAGAGAGTTCATAATTAATTCAGCCGAATCAACATCCCCTCTCATGAAAATAAACAAGTCATCCGCAAAGCACAAGTTAACGATATTATTACCTTCACAATAAGGGTGGAAAACAAACGAATCTGAATTCCTGATGTTTCGTTTAATAATCAGAGAAAGAACCTCCATAACAAGCGTGTAGAGATAAGGTGACAATGGATCACCTTGCCTTAAACCCCTACGTCCATGAAACAATCCATGAAGGTTACCATTAATACTCAGAGAATAGGAACCTCCATAACAAGCGTGAGAGATAAGGTGACAATGGATCACCTTGCCTTAACCCCTACGTCCATGAAAAAATCCATGAAGGTTACCATTAATACTCAGAGAATAGGATGTTGTAGAGACACATTCCATAATCCAGTTCACCATACGTTCATGAAAACCAAAGCCCATTAAAATACACTTTAGAAATCACCAATCAACCGTATCATACGCTTTTTGGATATCAACCTTAAGAGCAGCTCGTGGTGGTTCTCTATCCAAGTGATAACTATGCATTAATTCTTGGATAAGCAAGATATTATCAGTAATTCTTCGACCTGGAACAAAAGCAGATTGATTGACACCAACCAATTCATCTAAGCAACCTTTAACCCTGTTAGCAAGAATCTTCGTAATACATTTGAAAATTATATTACAAAGTGAGATAGGACGATAATCATTCACCCTCATAGGAGAAGTAACTTTAGGTATAAGAGAAATGATCGTATGATTTACTTCTTTCAGGAGCTTACCACAAACAAAAAAATCTTTCACTGCTTTGATTACATCCATACCCACTATATCCCAAGCTCCTTTAAAGAAAGCAGCCAAGTAGCCATCAGGACCAGGTGACTTATCATCACCCATAGAAAACATATCCTCCTTAACCTCAACATCTGAAACATCCGAAATCATGGCAACAACTTTATCCATACTTAACCGATTAGAAAATAAACCATCCTGATTGAGAGTTGAAACAAAACCTGGATGACCAAGGAAATTCATGTAATGGGCCTCAAAAACATTAGGAACCATATCACCATCCACCTGAATACCATCATTATCGAGAATAGAGTCAATTCGGTTACGAGCGGTTCGAGTTTTGACGATTTTATGAAAGTACGCTGAATTTGAATCCCCAACCCACAACCATTCCACCTTTGCTTTTTGTTTAAGATAACGTTCTTCATCAAGTACATCATCATTAAACGCTTGCAAGCTAGCTGCTTGTTGCTCCTTTAAAGAGATATTCAATGGATCTTTATCTAGGGCTTTTTTAGCTTCATCAAGATCTTCACGTAGAGAATTAACTCTCTTACGTAAATCACCATAATCTAACAAAAGTTTTCGCAAAGGTTTCTTCGCGGCTTTAAGCTTCTGAGTTAGACCATACCTCGCATAACCTGTAACCTCCATATTCCAACATTCAGATACAACCGTCTTGAAATTCTTATTATGAACTAAAAGATTTGAAAATTTAAAAGGCTTTGGTCTAAACTTCACTTTCAAAGGAATGCGGAGAACTGCAGGGGCGTGATCCGATATTCTATACGGTTGAAACACAGCAGTAGCACCAGCAAAATGATCAAAGAACTCCAGATTTGCCAAAACTCTATCAATCTTCTTCAACATACCATAATGACCTCTAGGTTTTTGATTCTAAGTGTATTGTAATCCCACCATGTTAACATCACAAACACCCAAAGTTTCAATACATTCCTTGAAATCCCGCATAGCTACATCTATACTAGAAGAGCCTACGGATTTGTCCTCCAGATTAAGAGCGACATTAAAGTCACCAAGAATAACCCAAGGACACTTATTAACAAACATTTTATGTTTCAATAAATCTTCTCATAATGGACGCCTACGAATATACTGATTATGAGCATAAATAAACGAGCACATAACAACCTGTTTGGTCGCTTTAATTATGATTTGAGCATGTATGGCCTGGTCCGATTGAGACAAAATCATAACCTCAACCAAGTCAGGATTCCAACCTAAAATAATTCGAGCGCCTTTCACACAACAAGAACCATTTGAAGTCCAACTCCACCTCCAAAAAACCTTGGAACATTGAAGATTCTGAAAAGAGACATGCGATTCCAAAACTGCACAAACAGACAACTGGTTATCAGAAATAACCTGTCGAACCTCTTTTTGTTTAGGGGCTTGGTTCATTCCCCTAATGTTCCAAGAAGCGAAATTATACATTGGGAACCGATCCAGCAGGAGTGCTTGCCCCTGTAGTGTTTCCCGTATCTTTTTTGGAACCATATTCATCAAAAATGACTTCATCCTCATCACTATCCTCCCGATACACAACTTTTCCTATGTAAGTCCTCTGGCACATTAGTCTTACCGAAATCAGTGTTATCCACCCTAAATATTTCATTAATCTCGTCGTCAAGGACTGAAAAAGGATTACTTGTACTAACAGAGGAAGCACCAACTCCATTAGAAGGGTCCGAAGTTGCACCCTTTGAAGCATCATGCTGACTATTAACATCCCTAGGTTGAGCATTCTGATTAGTAACCGAACCCTTTTCAGCCTGATTAGTGTTGCTAGGTTGTTTTGCTCTATATATAAAATTAGGTTTTGGCTTTGTAAGCTTCGCACCTTCAACCTGCCTACCCTTACTTCGCCCCTTCTTACGAACAACAGTCACAAACCCATCGCCCCTAACTGTTCCTTTAGCCGTTTCAGCGGGCACTTTAACTTGCAATGGACAGTACAAATCCTCGTGGCCAAACACCTTACATTGTGTGCAATGTGGAGGCTTCCACTCATATTCCACAGCTACTACTTCTTTAAAAAATCCTTCCCCATTAACGTTAGGAATACCCACATTCAAACAATCCTTAAAACCTTTTGTCGCATCAACTTCAATAAGAGCTTGAGCAAAAGAATGTCACCCCCAAGAGTGGAGACACATATGACTTGTGTACGAGTCAAGTAAAATTGGTTTTCTAATTTTGGATGCAAGCATGCTCAAGCCATCCTCGGTATATGCAGCTAGAGGTACATCATACAGCTTAACCCAGACTGGGACATTAGTCATATCTTTCTTTGTCAAACATACGTTAGGCGTCCACTCTCCTAGGAAGATGGGAGTCGATCTGATCATCCAAGGACCCTTTTCAAGAACATCAAGCATACCTTTCTTCGATCCAAACTGAAAGAAAAAGAATCCCGCAGCGTTCATCATGACTCTTTGCAAACCGAATTTCCCCCATGCATTCTTCACATAATTCTCCACTACCGGAAACGCCAGTCTATCTCCTAGAAAATATCCATAAAGGGAGTTTGTAAAACGGCTGTTAACTTCAAGAACAGATGACAAAGGGATCATCAAATCAACTCCATCAGCTTCCGAATTATTATCAAGAAACCTAAAGTTAGCCTTCCTGGCTGGACCATCAGTCTTCACAGCCGACGCATAAGAAACAGATTGTGTAGGTTTTGACGCAGCATTCTGATCATTCAAGTCATTAGATTGCTCATTACTTGTACCCTCTTCACCGGAATTTGCTTTAACAGGAGGATCCTCAAAATTAACATGTTTATCACCCTTATCATTATTATGCACATAATCAGAAACATCATCACCCATAGTTTTTGTAGCATCGTTATTAGGGTTTGTACTAGCTTCAACCCTAATAGGTTTTTTCAAATCAGAATCACTCATACCTTGAAAACTTTGAATATTAGCTAAACGATTACGAATAATATCTAAATTAATGACAAAGTCAGGAGCAGCTCTCGACATTCATACCTAACCCATGCAGAAAATCAACGATCAACAATTAAAAAAGACGGAAAAAAATGAGGACCAAATAAAACCCTAACTCCCACAAAACCCAAGATCAGTATGAAACCCTTGAATGATTAGGATCCCAGGTTAATTCAAGGATACTACTCAGAGCACCAAAAGAACCCAAGATACTAACCAAACAGGAAGATCAAAACCAACGAAGGATTCAGCGAAAAACGAAAAGAAAACCCTAACAACAGCAAAAAACTACGAACAGATCAAGAAAAGAAAATGGAGTCACCGAATTCACAAAGGAATCACAATGAAACATAATCAAGCCTTAATCAGGTAGCTTAAATCGAAATTAGGGCAAAGAGAGGAGATAGTCGCCATGGGGAGAGAGAGCAACGGGTTTTTGACACTTTTGTCTTACCTTTCAGCATCGGTCCTTGACACCATAGAAATGCCATCATCTTCCTTTCAAGATCTTTTATAATGCTAGCTGGAAGAATAAGAACCGAAGCCCAGTAAACATGAAAAGAAGATAACACTAACTGATGCGTAAATCACGCGACAAACTACAGCGGAAGACTATTTTTGATATTTTCTGGATTATATATGAATTAAATAACAAACGAGATAATAAAAGTAAAAATGATCGATAGAGAATCCACCACCAAGACTCGTAAAGGCTAAGACACCGGAATCAAGGATAAAGGAAACACTCCGCCCCACCACTACAATCGATAAAGGTCTAGCCACCACGACTATAGATAAAGGAAACCGAAGATTTAAAAGACCTCACCACAATATTTGATAAAGAACGAGTCACCACAAATATTGATAAAGGGTCACTCCTAACCACCAAGATCAAAGATCTATAAAGGTAAAAGAAGATTTGTAAGAAATAGAGGCTGCTCTATTAATTTTCATTCAACATCAACTAACTTTACAATGAGAAATAAAGGTTGTATTTATAGCCACATACTCTTACCTAGGAATCAACGACAAAATAATAAAATAATACAAAAGCTGTCATGTGCAAGCCACTAATTATTTTGGACCAATAGGAAATAGACACATAAGGCTTCTAGAAACAATCCTCTTCAAGTGGCCCACCATACCGTTAGGAATGTTAATGCTTTTGCACGCTCCTCTTGGATCCACTAAAAAGCTGCCACGCATCCACTCCCACGTCCTTATTGACCCCACACAACCTTCAGTTAAAACAAACTTTATTATAGACAACTGGAGCATTCATCTGGAACTGGAGACAAAAACTGGAGCACGTCATCTGGAGGACCTTCAGAGTTCATTTTCACTGGAACCCTTCAGATGCATCTGGAGCTCGTCAGATGCCACTGGTGATAATTCCCACTGGAGCAAGGTCACTACTGGAGACTGAGTTGTTTCAGTGAAAAGATGGTTAAAATGTGATACAGCTGGCAAAATTAACATTGCTTGTTCAGACTGCATGGTTCGCTCAGATTCCTTCTTCAGTTTAGTCAACTGCTTTTCTCCAGATTCCTCCAGTTCAGCTTCAGTCAAACTTGGTTCATTGAATCTGGACATTCCCGCATCATTCTCCCCCTCTAAAAAGAGACTTGTCCTCAAGTCTTCGAGATACTCATCCTCCAGGTAGGGCATCAGATCACCAACATTGAATGTACTAGAGACTGACATATCTCCAGGAAGTTCAACTTTGTAAGCATTTTCTCCATATCTCTCCAGAATCTTGAATGGACCGTCAGCTCTGGGCATCAGTTTGCTTTTTCTCTTGGCTGGAAATCTTTCCTTTCTGAGATGCACCCAAACAAGATCACCTGGTGAAAAACTGGGCTGCTTCTCGTTCTTGTTTGCCTTGGCCTTGTAACTGGCATTTGCTTTCTCAATTCTGGTTTTCACTTGTTCATGAATCTTCTTGATTTCTTTTGCTCTGGTCTCTGCTTCAGCACTTGCCTTTGGCTCAATCGAAAAAGGAATCAAATCAATAGGAGTTAGTGGATTGACACCATAACAAACTTCAAATGGGGATTTACTGGTTGAATAATTTGGAGCTCTATTGAAGGCAAACTCAGCGTGAGCAAGCTTCAGATCCCAATCCTTCAGCGTCTTCTTCACCAGTGTTCTCAATAACATACCAATTGTTCTGTTCGTGACTTCAGTCTGTCCATCAGTCTGGGGATGGTGAGACGTACTGAACAACAATCTGGTACCCATCAGTCTCCATAGAGTCTTCCAGAAATAGCTTAAAAACTTCACATCTCGATCAGAACAATGGATTTAGGAATTCCATGTAATCTGACAATCTCTTTAAAGAACAAATTCGCTACAGCTGAAGCATCATTTGTTGTATTACAAGCAACAAAATGAGCCATTTTTGAGAATCTATCAACAACACCATTATAGAATCTTTTCCCCTCTGGGTTCTGGGCAGTGCAACAATAAAGTCCATACTGAGATCTTCCCAAGGTTGGTTTGGAACTGGAAGAGGAGTGTACAAACCTTTGTGAAAAGTTGTCTTTGCCTGGTGACAAGTTGGACAGCGATTGATAATACTCTGGACGTCCTTCAGTAGACTTGGCCAGTAGAAGTGTTCAGTTAGAATCTCTCCAGTTTTGTTGATTCCAAAATGTCCAGCTAGTCCTCCTCCATGTGCTTCCCTTATTAATAAATCTCTTATTGAACCCCTTGGAATGCACAACTTACCATTCTTGAATAAGAAACCATCTTGAACAGTGAATGGTCCTTTCAGATTAGCTTCAGTAACTTTCTCAGAAAAATCTGGATCAGCAGCATATAACTCCTTGATAAAAGAAAATCCAAGTACTCTTGCTTCCAGAACTGATAATAAAGAATATCTTCGTGATAGTGCATCAGCAACAACATTGCAAACTCCAGCCTTGTGCTTTGAAACGAATGAATAAGATTGCAAAAATTCCACCCATTTTGCATGCCTGGCATTAAGCTTATGTTGACCATTAATGAACTTCAGTGCTTCATGATCAGAAAACAAGAAGAACTGTTTTGGCTTCAGATAATGTGACCAGTGAGTGATAGCACGAATAATTGCATAGAATTCTTTATTATAAGTACTATACTTCAGTTTAGATCCATTCAGTTTCTCACTGAAGTATGCAACTGGACGACCACTTTGCACCAGTACTGCACCAATACCAACTCCACTAGCATCACATTCAAGTTCAAATAGCATATCAAAATCTGGTAAGGATAGAACTGGAGCTGAACTGAGCTTCTCCTTCAGTGCTTCGAACGCCAGTTGAGCTGAACTTGGCCAGTTGAACACACCTTTCTTTAGGCAATCAGTGATAGGAGCCACAACTGTAGAAAAGTTTTTTATGAACCTTCGATAGAATGATGCCAGTCCATGAAAACTTCTAACTTCAGTGATGGTTGTAGGAACTGGCCACGATCTGATGGCTTCTACCTTCGATGGATCCATTGAAATCCATTTTTCGACACAACATACCCCAGAAATATCACACTATCCACCATAAAATCACATTTCTCCATTTTTTCATACAACTGGTGTCTTCTTAGCAGTTCAAATACTTTCTTCAGATGACCAACATGTTCAGCTTCAGATTTAGAGTACACCAGAATATCATCAAAGTAAACAACAACAAACTGACCTATAAGTGGCCTCAGAACTTCATTCATTAGCCTCATGAATGTACTGGGGGCATTTGACAAGCCGAAAGGCATCACTAACCATTCATATAAGCCTCCTTTGATTTTGAATGCAGTTTTCCACTAGTCTCCATCCTTCATTCTTATCTGGTGATAACCACTTCTGAGATCAATTTTTGAAAACACTCTGGAGCCATGTAACTCATCAAGCATATCATCCAATCTGGGAGTAGGATATCTATACTTAATAGTTATATTGTTGATGGCTCTACTGTCAACACACATTCTCATCGTTCCATCTTTCTTTGGGACCAGTAGAGCAGGAACTGAACAAGGACTCATGCTTGCTCTGACATAACCCTTTTCGACCAGTTCATCTACTTGTCTTTGCAATTCTTTGGCTTCATTAGGAGAACAACGATAAGCTGCTTTGTTTGGAAGAACTGAGCCTGGAACCAAGTCAATCTGGTGCTCAATACCTCTAACTGGAGGTAAACCTTCAGGTAAATCTTCAGGAAAGACATCTCTGAACTCCTTCAGTAATGACTTCAGTAAACTGGGGACTTCAGTGGACTTCTTCTCTTCAGACTTTTCAACGACCAGTAGCATTAGAACTGGAGAGCCTTCAGATAACTCTTCCTCAACTTCAGATTGAGATAAAAACAAAGGCTTACTGGGCTGATCTTTCTTGACTTTCATCAGTTCGGTGGGCTTCAAAGAAGTCAAGGTGACCTTCTTTCCACTTACATTTAGAGAATATGAGTTCATACGACCATCATGATGAACATAATTATCAAATAACCATGGTCGACCCAACAAAATGTGACAGACATCCATGGGAACAACATCACATATAATTTTATCTTGGTAAACTGACCCAATTGAAAAGGGAATAGTGACTTGTCGATTTACCTTTACTTCAGAACCTTCGCTTAACCATTGCAACTTGTAAGGTCTGGGATGCTTCACTGTTGGTAGTTCCAGTTTCTCTACCATGTAAGTTGAAGCAGCATTTGCACAACTGCCACCATCGATGATCAGATCACATACCTTGCTTTCACTGTGCATCTGGAGTGGAAAATATTCTCTCTCTGAGCAGTATCAGCTGTAACTTCATCAGTATGCATCACTCTCCTGACAACCAACATCTCTCCCACATCTGCACCAACATAAGATTCTTCATCTTCTTCTTCATCGTACACTGGCTCACCTTTCAGTGTCGACATCTGGTAAACATTCAATTTCTCTTGCAGTCAATGCTCTTTGATTAGGACACTGGGCCTGGAAGTGACCAAAGCCATGACACTTGAAACATTTTCTTCCAACTGGTTCTTTAGAAGCTCCAGTTTCTTTTTCTTTCCCTTTGGAGGATTTTTGAGCAGCTTCAGTAAATCTGGCAACTGGTTGACTGGCAAACTGGAGCTTCTAAAGAACCAGTTGGAAGAAAATGTTTCAAGTGTCATGGCTTTGGTCACTTCCAGGCCAGTGTCCTAATCAAAGAGCATTGACTGCAAGAGAAATTGAATGTTTACCAGATGTCGACACTGAAGAAGGTGAGCCAGTGTACGATGAAGAAGAAGATGAAGAATCTTATGTTGGTGCAGATGTGGGAG
>CM067174.1:111113043-111129044 GCA_034093135.1 Erigeron breviscapus | reverse complement strand
TCGGGTTCATTAGTCGTGCTAATCGATGCTTACAATTTAAATTCAACTAAATGTAAATGACTTTTGTAAATCAAGGTAGAAGCTTGGGAGAATATGCGAGTTTTAGCGAAACGTTAAGTGAAGTATGGTTGTGAGTCGTTTTGGCATTTAAAGGGTTAACGCTTAGTTATTTGTCGAATTTAGCGGAGTGGGAGCCTACCCTTTTTGGAGTTTAGGCCGGCCCCCCTTCTAACTCCCCCTCCCCCACTCATTTCATTTCTATCTTCTCCTTCTCTCTCTCTTTTCTCTTCCAAGAAAAACACAAGCACCTATATCTCTCTCTCTGGATTTCTACCTCATATATTAGAAGTTAAGCAAGATTTTGTTAGGGGTTTTCATCATCAACCTCATCTTAGCAACATATCGAAAATTCGGGTCAAATTCGGGTTTGAACACTAGGTGGAGATTTTGGTAAGTTAAACTCATCCCATAATCTTTATTTTATGTTTATTTACATATTTCTAGTTGATTTCAAGTAAATTCGGGTCACAAATCGGGTCAAAATGCAAATTAGGGTTTTGTGGATTTAAATTAGGGTTAAGAACGATTTTGGTATGAAATTGATGAAATGAAACGGATTTATGAAGTGGGTTGTGTTTATTTATGTTTATATATGTTTGTTTATGCTCAAAATCGAGTTGGAAAGGTCTTTTGGTCGATCCCTAGGACTAAAATGGTGTTTGGATGTGTTTTGGGTTGTTTGGGATCGTTCTAGGCATAGTTTTGCTGTAGAATTGGCTCACTGCGGCGCAGTGGGAGGTGCCAGACCCCACTGCGGCGCAGTGATAAGTTGCTGGTCAAGCGATTCTTCGTCAACTTCAAACGCTTATAACTTTTGATCCGTAAGTCCAATCGAGTCATATGACCTATCGTTGGAATCGTATAAGAGTCTACTTTCTTTGGTAACATTCATTTTTCATGAATCTTTCTCCATTTTCAAAAATGTCTAGTCTAATGTGTCTTGTTCTTACGCGGGAAAGCGGTTAGACGTCTAAGAGTTGTGACTCGACCCTAATCTTACTAAACCAACTTGTTTAGGATTATAGAAGTTGACTTTGATGATAATATGATATTTATTGCTAGGTTGCGGACTCGTAGCGGTTGTTGAGCATTTATAACTCCTTTTTAACTCGTAATCGTAGCTTGGAAGCCAAGGTGAGTTCCGTAGTTCCCTACTCAATAGAGATTCGGCTGAAAAGTGTAAACATACGTGCTTCATTGTTTGAGTGATTTGTTGATTATGCGGTAAACTTTGGTTACATATTGTGATTAAGATAGAACATGACGTGCATTGTAGAGTCGTATGATTTGTTGTATGATAGACTTGTGTTTGAGGTTGATTATGCTTTTGTGTTTATTGATATATTGATTGTTTGACTTGATTGTTGGATTGATGTGACGGTTCTTTTCGTTTGATTGACTTGGGTTATGTTTTAGTCAAGTATTACTTTTTCATTAGGATAGACGTACATACATGGAAGTCGGTTATGCCTTCATTGAGTTTTAGATGTGGTGGGAAGGCTGCGGGTGACCCTATATATAAGCATCTGGGACTTGAAGAAAGTAGAATCCTCTGAAGTATATGTACGTATAGTTGGTTTAAATTATGGTTGTTGGCTTATGATTGATGAATGTTGATAGTTGGCTTATGTTTGAGGAATGTTGATAGTTGGCTTATGTTAGATGAATGTTGATAATTGGCTTATGTTGGATGAATATTGATTGTTGGCACAGGTTCATCGTATATTGATTGATGGCACAGGTGCATCGTATATTGATTGTTGGTTATGATTTATGCATTTACATTTGATTGTAAGCATTGCATACATCGTTGATGAGCCCTCGGCAGGGGATTGCCGACATCCTGGTGCATAGATGTATGCACCCATTTTGGATGTAGAACGTGACCCCGAGTATATAGACATATATATCTCGATGATTTTGAGATACAGCCTTGTTCATTGTAATGACAGAAGGGTATCGTTGCATAGGTGATGGAGTTCACGCATAGGATAAGCATGTTGGCTTATTCATGCATTGGCACTTACATTGATTCGTATATCATTGTGCATTTTTATTACACATTTACTTGTCTTGTGTAATCTTGTTGTTGGACCTTATTGGGTTACTTAGAGGCTCGCTGTAAGTCATGTCTAGCCTCTATTCGTATATTGTGATTATTGACGTTGGTTCTTTATGGACCATTACTACGAACTCACCAACCTTGTGTTGACTATGCTTAGTACACTTTTCAGGTAACCAGGTTATCCAGGATGTGGAGTTTGATTTGTTTGCTTGCTGTTGAACCCGGACTGGACTTATATGGATCAAGGATCCATTTGCCTTATGTTGCATAGTATTTAGGATTGATAGCCTTCTTTTGATGTCGTTTGTAATATTGATGGTTTCTTGCTCCTGTTGTATTGTGATACTTGTTTCTTTTATTGTATGGATTCACCGAATCCTTTATTTGCATTTAGTTCATGTTCTACATTAATTCCACCTTGTGCTATATGATTTCCGTGATATTCTGAGCCTTGGCTTGGGGTGTTACACCATTGCTATCTCAAACAATCCAGTCATGCACTCCAGAACGAAGCACATTGATCTCAGGTATCACTTCATTCGTGATCATATTATGAAAAACAACATTGAACTCCATTTTATTCTCACTGACAAACAACTCGCTGACATTTTTACCAAACCTCTGGATGTCAAAACTTTTGAATATCTTGTTGGTGAGTTGGGAATGTTAAATCCTTAAATCTGGTGACTGCTCAGATATTGAACGCCTTTGTGTACTATCTTTGCATTATTAGATTTCTGGAACAACATTCCAGGGAAAGACTTGAAAGATATTTTTTTCTTAAAAAAAATGTTTTAAGTTCAAGGGGAATTTATTAATTTATTTTCTCACTAGACAAACTCTTCAGAAAATATTACTGGTGCTTTGTAAATGTGTCCCTCTCACTGGTAACTGGACAGATTGAAGTGCGTGTTTGAGGTGACTTATGTCTCCTTGTAAATGTGTCCCTCTCATTTGTCTGAATTAGTTGACGTGCAAGTTTGAGGTTACCAGTCTTTCAAAAATGGTTTTCACTGGTACTTTACTGGAGTGTCCCTCCAGTGTACCATCAGTACATGTTCACTGGACTAATCCACCAGTGATACTGGAGTGTCCAGTCAACCTCCAGATGCACTGAAATATGTCATAATATTTTCTAAATACTTGGTCATTGTGTGTGCCACGTAAGCAAATCTTTTTGAAAATATCTTAATCCTACATGGCATATAAATTTTTCAACGTAATGATGGTATTTTTACTTTGGGAAAACAAAAAGTGCAACTTGTTACTGTTTGTGGGCTGTAAACCGTCATGCATTTATGTATGATGTGATGTAATTAATGCGGATCTCAGAACCCGATCAAAAACTTTATTTGATAATTTCAAATAAACCGTTTGAATTCCACATTGTCTCTCCTATAAATACCCACTTTCAATTTCAATTGCATTTACTTCGAACATATTTACTCCCAAATCTTTCAAATTCCTTCATTTACTTTCTTCATTCATTTTCCAATCATCATCATCTCTCTTATTTACTCCATTTACATTCAATTCCTTCATCAATTCTTCATCATAACCTATATATATATTCAATTTCATCTTCATTTATTCTGTATAAAATGGCACCTAGACAGTCAAAATCGCTCAAAAATCTCCTTGCCGCTGAATATGCTCCTTCGGAAAATGTTGGCAGGGTACCTCATATCAATCTTGAGGCAAGTGCCATAAGAATCAATATGAATAACTGGATGGCAAGACTCTCTCTTTCCAGTGTTCATGATGTCCAATCGATTATTGGGAGATTAAACTCATTCTTTCTCTCTTGCCCATTATATGGTGCGTTAACATTGAATCTAGGAAGGATGTACCACGAGTACCTATGTGAATTCTGGTACACTGCTCAATATGACGATGAAACTTCATCGATCAATTATACTCTAAAGGGAGGTACCAGATCCCTTGGTTTCACTGCAAGTCTGCTCAGGTCTGTTCTACAGTTAAACTATCATGAACAGAATGAGTTGCCTATTGAGCTTCTCACTGGTATAAATACAAGGGAAGTATGCAGGCTGATGGGGCACACGGATATCTTGGATGAGCATGGACAGCTATCCAGAAAAGGGACTATCTACATGAGCAAGCTGTCAGACTCATGGAGATATTTCTTCACTCATATTGTTGAATGTCTGGGAGGCAGTTCTGGAGGGTTAGACCAGATAAATCAAACCCACCTCCAGATTGCCTACTGCTTATGGTTTGGGCTTAGAGTGGACTTTGCCCAAATTCTTTTTGATGACCTGGTTGAGCGCCTAAGAGTGAAAGGAAGAAAACCATTTATTCCTTATATTCGTTTCCTTTCTCTTATGTTTAAGAATGCTCTTGGCGACCAGTATGATTTTGATACTACTCACTTTTCTATGAGTGAGTATATGAGGGACCTGGTCAACCTCAGGTCTCCACTGGATGAGGTAGATATTCCTCAGTCCATGCTTTCCTTCCAAAGGGAAGAAGCTGAAATGGGTCCAGATAGAGGTCAAGCTGTTGAAGGACCATCTGGTGATGATGTACAGATCATTGAAGCTGTACAACCCATTAGACAAGTTGCTCCAGAAGGTCAAGGTACAGAAGTTGTTGAACCTTCCAGACGACCTAGAACTAATAGGCGTCTGATGAGAGCAGGACTTCAGGTGAATCCTGAAAGACATCCTGGTGATGTTATGAATCTAGATGGATCACCAATTTTTGAACAAGAGGTTGTTGAGGAAGTTGAGCAAGAGGCTCCACTAGACTTGAATGTAGAGGCTGGTGAACAGGTTAATGTAGAAACTGGTGAACAGCCTGGTGAACAGACAGTTGGGATGACTCCAGAATGGGATGATGTTGATTCCCCAATATCTGAAGGTTTTGATGTTAACATGAATTTTCTGGGTGAAGATGTACAAGAAGAAGAAAATCTACCAGAAATGCCAACACCTCCACCAGAAATGCCACCACCACAATCAAACACACCACCACCACCACCACCTTCAATTCCAGAACACACTCAATACTTCACTCCAGCAACCACTCAACCTTCAGAATCTCAACCTCCACCTCGTGCGCCGGAGTCACCAGTTGCAACATCTGAAGCTGCAACTGAAGAGGACTGGGCACAAGTTCCTCTAATGACCAGATTACCCTCAACTCTTGAACCTCCCACTGGTCTCTCCACTTCTTCTTCTGTCGAGGTCCAAGGCCTTTTAAGTAAGGTGGCGGACCTGGAGAGATCACTCCAGACTTCATCTCAGGTTATTTCAGACTTCAAATCTTTATTATCAAAAAACCTTGCTTCTGAGATGAATGTCTTTGCTGGGAATGAGAAGCTGGTTTATGAGAAGCTTGATGAACTGGTACTGGCCACAAATAACAACACTGAAAAGATCAAAATGGCAGTCCAGGATCTAGAGACAAGGTTGGTTAGTTCTGTTCAGACTGCAGTCACTGGTGAACTGGCAGGTCTGAAAGAAGATGTTCAGAATTTGGTTTACAGGGTCAGTTCTCTGGAGAGTAGACCCACACTAGACCAGGGTGCAGTTGTTAGTACTATAAGTGATGAATGTACAAGGAAGTTCAGAAACAATATGTTGAAAGAATTATGTGAAGAAGTTTCTGGGACTGTTCTTCGTAGCATTCATGATGGGGTGTTACCCCAAGTAGAAACGTTACTGGATGAGAAGTTGCCAAAACACTTGCCTAAAGCAGTTGCAAATGTTCAGAAGGAAGTGCAGGCACTTAAGAAAGTTGTGTCTGAAACAACTCCAATAGAAGGTATAACTTTTGGTCCACTGGACAGACTTATGCTTGAACAGTTATGGAATGATCTCAAGTCAAGAACTGGAGATCGTTCCAAGGGGGAAAAGTCGTCTGGTGACCAAACACTGAAGCACATGTCACAAAGAGCATATGGCACTGAAGCCGGGCTAACTAAAAGACAAAGAGCATATGGCACTGAAGCCGGGCTAACTGAAGAAGCTACTGGTACTGAAGCCAGTGAGCCCCAGTTTGAGACCTTCCCAGATATTCCAACTACACTGAAGGCTGTTAAAGGAAAAGAAAAAGTGGTATCTGGTGAAGAAGAAGAGCAAACTGAAGATGCTGATGATGAAACATCCAAAAAGCTTGAACAAGAATGCATCATGATAGAGATTTTCAAAAGAAATCAAAAGGATGAACTGCTGGCCCATCAAAGGGAGATGGCAACTATGGGTACTCTGGATTCTTACAATGCTGGCAGGTTAGGCATTAATATTGAAGTGTATAAAAAGATGAAGGATGAACCCAGAGTTCATCAATGTTTGAGTTTATTGGATGATGTTCATGTACGCTCATTCTACGCTGAAGAAGAACAAGTCTATGATTAAATTATTTATGGCGTGAGTGTACCAGAACTCATCAGACAAAGGAAGGATGAACTGGTAAGTCTCAAGAAAAAGATAAGAAAGAATGCTGGTGCTCTGGAGATAGAGTACAGAAAGAGACTTACTGGTTTACCAAAATTGACTGCCAGACAAATCAAAGCAATCAAAGATGCTGATGTAAGCAATTTCATTCCCCTGGACACTTCTCGAAAAATCAATCGTCAAGAACTCCAATCTACTGTAGAGCAAAGGAGAGTGTCCAAGGAAACTGAATCATTGATCCAGCAAGCCAAGCTGAAAGAAAAATACAATGAGATGTTGAATTTCAGGGCTGATGCCAGAAGGATCACTGGTGCTGAGATCAAATTGGCTGAAAATAATGAAGGCATGTCTAAGTTTGAAGTAAAGTTAACCAGGGAGGGTAACTTTACTGACGAAAGGAAAAGTACTTCAGTCCAAGCTTTTGGATGGAGTGAACTGAAAAAAATCGCTTTAACGTTCAGGGGGAAGACAAATGTGTCGACTTATGTTAAAGCATTTCTGAAAAGAATTGAAATGGTATGGAGAAGAAAGCAACAGATGGAAGTTGCAATGGGCATAAGAACGCCAGAATCAATACCATCTTCTCCATCACCAAAGAGAAAGGCTACTGAAGATGCTCCAGTACAGACATCAAAAAGAAGGGCCTGACTCTTATCATTTACTTGTTGTAAATTATTGTTTTATGAAAATTGTAAACTATTTATCAGTTGATGTATGTAATAGTAGTTGCAATTTTTTATTCCTATAAGTAAATGATCAGATTTAGTCTAAGTTAGAACTTAAAAGATGAAACTGAAAACACTCATGATCTATAAAGTGTTTTCCAGTAACTTAGATTTTTTAGACAAATCAAAACTTGTGTTTTTCAAGCATACAAAATGTATAGATTCAAGCTTGAAAACACTTGCATTATTTCTAAACAAATAGGGGGAATTTGTTAGGTCCAGATTTAGTCCAGATTTATTGGACTTGCTCCAGACTCGACTACTGGAGCCTTACTGAAGATCTGTCCAGAAACGTGTTCTACTGGACCTACTCCAGACTTGGAATCTGGAGTCCCTTTGAAGATTTGTCCAGAAATAATGGAAGACCAGTGAGCAAATACTTGTATAGGAAATCTGGAGTATTCTCCAGATGAGCTCACTGGACTTCACCCCAGTCCAGATCAACTCTACTGAAGACATTCTAACTGAAGTCTGAAGAAAGAAGACTGACAAATGGCGGAGTCCACTGGAAAGTCTTACCAGATCTGTACACTGGAGGATTGTCAGTGTTCTAGACCCTATAAGTCTGAACACTGATATCGAGGATTGACTTTTCCCTTTACACACTTTCCAAAGAACAATCCACTTGTTCTTTACCAAAGTTTGTGTGTGTAAAGGTGGTTAGATAAAAGGACACAAAGTCATTTGATGTGACTTTATCCTTATTCCTTATCCAATACATTTAATGTTCTTGTCGGATCATTAAATGTATGCAACCATATTTGTACGACACAAAATTCACTGGTGAATTTTGTTGCCTATAAATACAAAGTCATTTCCTTGACAAAAATACTTTTAAGCATACACTTTGCATGAAAGTGAATTTGTCCAAATACTCTCGATCTTAAACTGGGATACTTCACAACTTTAAGTATCTCGATCCAAAAGAGTTATTTGACAAGTATAGATCATTTGTAACTCATAGGTTGTTAGGATACATACTTATTTGTATTATCTTGATTCCGCACAACCTTGTGTTTTATTTAACATCATAAATAAAATACACCATTGAAAAATACATAATGTTCCACTTTACTTGTTTATTGCTTTAAGTCTTGTATTACTTTGTTTATATACTCTTGCATTTATTTACAAGTAATACTAGTCCAATCTAGTGATTATTAGACTTGTTGTATTTTACACTTTCCTGGTTAACCATCGAACTTAAGGGACTCATATTCTGCTGCTTCGGTAGCAAAACCAGAATTCTGATTATCTTTGTTGGAAACTTTTCCTTTTATTTCATCAGAACAAATTGCAGAACCCTTATAAGCCTGAATTGATGTCTGTCCATCCTCTACTTCCTCTGTTCCCTTTCCAGAATTTTCAATTATTCTTATACATTTCTCAATGTAATTCATCATTTTAGGAAATAGACTTTGATTAGTTTGAATGCTACTAAATATTGTAGAAGCAACTGGTTTAACTTCAACTAATCGTCCTGTAGCTTTACTAAAATCTTTCCTTAATGAATACTCAATTATACATCCTAAAATTCTACCATAAGGAACAGTTTCAGTTTTCGCATTAACCTTAGAAATAAGATCATCAAAAATCAGCTTTCCAAAATCTACATTTCGCAGCAAGACCATGGAATGAAATACTCTCATTTCCAAAAGATTAGGCGTGTCTAAACCTCCAGCTTTTGTTTGTAAACATCGGACAATTGTGCTTATTAAATATTTCCATACCCCGTTTAGCCCAACTAATTTAACCGATTCAGATAAATTACCTGTATATCCCATATTTGATAAAATTGATTTTGCTTCTGCAAGCGTTGGAGGTTCAACATAATTTTTCTTTTTTTTATATTCTAGGTCAAATAACTTTTTCAGCTTCGACTCAGAAATAAGAATTTCATCCATACCATTGTTTACTGTACCTACTATGCAGTTATTATTTGAAAGTGTTTTAGAAAGCTTACTTGAAATCCAGAACTCACACAAATGATTTTGATAAACTGCTTCCGGCACAGATAGCAAAATTTTACTCATCGGGTGGTAACGCACAAATTTTGTTATTGCCTCGTATTCTTCTCTGTTTTTAGGAGGATGAATATTTGCATACTGAAGGGGTTTAATTACAGTTTTGGTCGACTGAAACCGAATTCCATGTTGGACAACATTTTTACCAATTTCAAATTTTGGAAGACTGTTGGCATGAAATGGTTTTGATTCGGTGTGTTTTGATGAATAAGACATTTTTAGATCTTTTTATTAGATCTGGATTGAGTTATTCTTATACAAAATTCAAAAATTCTTGAATAGAAACTCAGAACTTAAGATGTTATTCAAAATCAATTGAATAGTCATGCGAAAACCTAAAAAATGTTTAAAAAATCAGTAAAGCAATTGCTATGATTGTCTGATAATTGTTAAATTCTCAAAATATATTTGACTATAAGAGGAAAAAAAATTATTAATCAGATTCATCCTGTTTAGTTCATTTTTAAATCGAATTATTTAAAATCAGTTTTGATTTCAATCAGCTTGAATCTTAGTTACATTAGTTTCCTTAATTTTTATATATTATCCAAATTGATCAGCTTAGATTATTATTTAAATATTACAGTTCAAACAATATCATTATGTTACACATTATACCTATAAATTGACCAAGCTGTCAGGGTAACCACACTTAAAATTAGGTGTCTGACAGTTTCATATTCAGTTTTCCCTATATATAGAGATATGGATGATGATTTTAACGGCCATTTTTAGTTACATTTAAACAATCTTATATACCAATAAACTTTATAAATTATGCATCAATCTACACACAAATTCTTAACTGGAGTTCGAAACTATTTACCAAACATCTGTTACCTTGAAATTAAAAATTCTATTCAGCTTCATATGTTACCTAACAATAAACATAAAACTGATATGAGGGTTGTTATTAATAGCATGTTCACCGAAAAGTGTGCTTACATGGCGCAAATTGAAGAACTTCTTAGATTGGGCCGCCATCCTAATCCACTCGACTACAAGTATGTCACATGTCTTCAACAGAAAATTTCATGGCTAGACAATATTCTTACCAACCTTACTGAAGTGAATTCCATTTTAACCATCATGCTTGAGCAAGGTGAATATTGGCAAGGCAATGTTACTCCGCTTAAAGATGATGGTAGACCAGAAGATTATTTTACCGACCCTGGTGAGGAATATGCAACAGAAGACTTTCTAGGAGGATCAATTATTCATACTGATTTTTTTTTTCTACTTTATTTATATTGTTAATGATATGTAAAACATGGTTACCATTTTTAATCAATATTTATGTTATTTATAGCTGTTCTCCCAAGCTAAAAGCCAGTTAACACTCATTAGGCTTTTTAAACTGTTGTTCTTTGTTCTGTCAATAACTAAAATATATTATAATATTTGTTTTTTACGAGTTTTTACATAATTCATAATGTCTATTATTATCAATGCTCTGTGATGTTGTATAAAAAAGTCTTTTAAATTTGAAATTGTGATGATATATAAAATTATTATAATTTTTAATATTCTTATAATATAATTTAAGTACCATTCTTATTCAAGAAGCTACATTATATTTAAAATATGTTAGCTTCCAAAAGAAGCATTGGGAAAATAATAATTTAAAAGATATTAAAATAGAATATTTGATTACAATATTTTTATTAGATAAGTAATAACATAGAATGTTAATTTTTATTACGTTGTCTTTATCAAGTCCGTGCTAGATCTATTATTACGTTGTCTTTATCAAGTCCGTGCTAGAGAGCTCTCTCTAAGTAGAAATGTCTATTGCAAATATCTAAAGATACCTATAATATAAATTCTATTTACACACATCAAGTTTCTATTTAACACATGACCTAGACGCAGCGTATAGCAATGTACGCAGCGTATAAGAACATAAGACGCAGCGTATGATCCTATACGCAGCGTATAGCGACCTAGACGCAACGTACATGCAAAGACGCTGCGTATACCAGATGTGTGAATAGAAAACAACTCGTAAGCTGCCACGTGTACCACCAAAACGGAGCGTATGAACATAGACGCATCGTACACTCTGAACGCTGCGTATAGCTCTATACGCAGCGTCTTAGTTGTTTTGTATAAAAAATAATCATTGCAGCAACTTTAAAGGCCAACTCATGTTGGTTTACATACTTGCTTCTTATATATATCCTTCAATGTATGATTTAGTTAATTTGCAGCAACGTTAATTTATCTGCATATATAGATAGGACTGGCCGTCTAGGATGATTGTTTCTCATCATGATATACTCATTCTTGAGCCGGTACATAACTGAGCTAGGATGGAAGTGTTGGGCCGTTTTAGGTTCATATCTTAACTCTTAAATGAATTAATACAAGGATGATAGATCATTATGTACATTTAACAAAGAAAACATGTTATCATTGAAAACATAAACTGTTACCACAAAAAGTGTTGTAAATTGTTTTAAATAAATGTAATGTTATATTTAGTTTGTATTCTGTTTTTAAGATTATTGAATGATTAGGGTTCAATTGGTAATTAAACGTTTGGGCAGATAAATAGAATGAAATTTGGCAATTCCACGTGGCAACTTTTTATTGGAGCAAAACTAGCCAAAATGAAGGATGCATAGCCAATGCTTGCCTCTTCACCCTTACCCCTTACTAGACTTTCCAATATAAAATCAAAAATCAAATCGAAAAACTGCAAAAAAACAAATGGGTAATGAAGATAGTTTAGAAAAAAAATACAATTATAATGTAAATTAATTAATTAATGTTAACAATTTTGCATCTTTATTTTAACTAATTTTTCAACATAGGTGCATAATCTCTCTATTTTTTTGTAATTAATTAAAATCATATATATTACTTCCATGGACATTAATTTATATACACAACAAATGAAAGTGAATACTTACTTTAACCAAGTGGTCTGGTGACATTTGATGAAACGGAAGTATTTTTATTAGATTATTATATATATACTTTAAAACTCGTTATATGTATATTACAACAATTTGTTATTATAATGTACCTACTTTAACAAAGTGGTCTGCTGACATTTGATTGTATGTTTGTAACATGTGTTAGGATATAAGCATATTATCAAATAAATAATCACGAGTACGCAGCGGAAAGAAACGTATATGTAATATAATAATTAACAAAGTAAGGAATTGAAAGTGTACCTTTTAGCTTAGCTTCCAATAAATTAATAATAAGATTATTATTATAAGTTAGGGTTTAAAGTAAAACCCTCTACGATCGCACACTTGACACCCCTATGATGTATGCTAGTACCCGATCACGAACTCACAAACCCGGTTGTGTTTTCCCTTTGTTGAAGTCGAAACCCAAGAACCGAAAAACCTATGGAATTGGGTTTTCG
The DNA here is from genome assembly GCA_034093135.1 of Erigeron breviscapus. NCBI lineage: Eukaryota > Viridiplantae > Streptophyta > Magnoliopsida > Asterales > Asteraceae > Erigeron > Erigeron breviscapus. The sequence goes on along the minus strand of CM067174.1, from coordinate 111,116,364 downwards.
GTCGAACAAGGAAAAGAGAGAAAGGAGAGAATTACAAGTCTAATTGTCTTGTGTGTGTATCTAAAACCCTTAACCCTTAAGCCCTATATATAGGCTTAATTGTTAGGGTTTTAAACTTGGTGACCAAGTTTAGTCAAGACCCTAAAAGGCCTTGAAATTTTCGGCCCCCATTAGGTGAATTAGAGTCCAACACTAATTCCTAATTTACACATAAGTCCTTCGTAGTAATTATTATGCAAGATCATGCATACTTACAAATTACTTGTAGTAATTATTATGCAAGATCATGCATACTTACAAATTACTTGTCCCATTCCTAAATAAGTGTTTATTTAAAACAAACACAAAACTTTGACAAATTTTAATTAATGCAGTGTGGTCCTGCGGAGTAATAAAATACTCTCTCCGTCCCACTAGTAGTGTCATGTTTTGAATTTTTAAAGTCTAAATTTTACAACTTTGACCATATATAAATTTCTTTGTGTTAGATGATACTTGATAAAAGTTATATGAATTGATTATATTTTAAAAGTGTTTTCAATAATATAATTTTCATTAAGTTATATACAACACAAAAAAATATATTTAAGGTCAAAGTTTAAAGATTAAGACTTTGAATATTCAAATTAAGACACTTATAATAGGACGGAGTGGGTAACATATTTATACGGGTGAAGATTCTTTCAAGTTATTTATGTTAAATGAATCTTGATAATTGGAGTATAATTAAAGGTCAAGATTTCAAGATGATCTTTGAATCTTATCCATTGATTAAAATCGAATAGTCAAGATCTCTCCAACTTAACACACATCAACTTTCTATTGACACATAAGGTTTTGGGCCGTTTGTATAACTTAAGTTTTGGGCTATTTAGAAAATATGGGCTTTTGGGCCATATACCTTTAAAAAAAAGACGCTGCGTATATGAACGTACGCTACGTGCAGCCAAGGACGCTGCGTATAGCAACGTACGCAGCGTCTAGCTAACAAGGACGCTGCGTACAGCCAAGGATGTTGCGTACAGCCAAGGACGCTGTGTACAGACAAGGACGCTGCGTTCAGCTGGAAACGCTGCATACATCCATGGACGCTGCGTACAGGAAAAGGACGCTGCGTACAGCTAAGGACGCTGCGTTTCTACTACTATGCACCAATGGACGCAGCGTATAGCAATGTACGCAGCGTCTAGCTAACGTGTAAACGCAGCGTATAGCAATGTACGCAGCGTCTTGTGACCTAGACGCTGCGTACATCGCTATACGCTGCGTTTAGGGTAGGTGTGAACAGAATCTTGTGTGTGTAAATAGTATAACCCTTATAAAAACGTAATTTTAATACTGGAAATTCCTAAAGTTTTTTAATTTTGCATTTTTATTTCTTTATAAGTACCGTCATGTCCAAAAATTTATGTTTTCAAATTCTGGTTGATATTTCGAAAACTCAAAATCTATTACAAGGATTGGTAAGTTTAATTATTCTACTAATTTATAATTTATATACTTCTTTTTCAGTAATATCTGTGCATTTTTATTATCTATGTGTATTAATATAATAAAATATTTTATAATTTATTTATATAGGTTCTGCCAGCAGAATTCAAATCTAGACTACATCCAGAAGTACAAGCAATCCAACTTATTGATATAAACAAATGGCAATATTATGTTTGTGTTGAGAAATTTGAATATTGTAACATCCGTGAGTTTTGACCGTTTGACTTTACGTGCAATTTGACTAACAATTTAAGTTAATGAAATATTTGGGTCATTTTGTGATTAAATGACAATGTGGTATGTTCGTCAGGTCGATAATATGTTTTAATCGGTGTTTAAATGCCTAACGTTTGTAATTTGGCTTGGGAAGAGAAACGGGTCGGCCCGTGGGTGATCCACGACCCACCAGCCCCTTTATGACCCATCTCCCTCCCCTTATCCTCTCATTCACCACATATATCTCTTCCTCCTTCTCTTTTCTCTCTAGCAAGAAAGCTAGACCATTTCTCCTTCATTATTCTTGCATACTTAGTGTGGTGAAATTAGTTTAAAACAAGAATCATCATCGTTGTCGTCTCATAATCGTCATCTTCATCATATCAAGGATTGAAGTTCATAGTTCAAGTTTTCTTTAACCATTCTTCTTGGTCAAATTCGGGTTTGACTTTTGGAAGCAAGATTTGTAAGTCAAATTCATCCCTTTTGCATCTAATTATGTTTGTTTACATGTTTCTAGTCATTACAAGAACTTACAAGTCCTAAATCGGCTTAAATCTTGTTTTGAGTCGAATTAGGGTTTATTTAGGGTTTGAAGGATTTCGGTGTGATTTTGATGTTTTGGTCGGAATTGTGGGTTGGGTTATGTGTATTTATGTTTATTAATACTTAGTTATGCTCCAAAATGAGTTACAAGTTCCTACAAATCGATTTGGATTGGTTTGGGTCGAGTTTTAAGGATTTTGGTTTGGTTTTCCTGCATATGATGCAGCTGCTGTTTCTGGGTTCAGAGTTGGGCCACTGCGGCGCAGTGGCTTAGGCTAGCCCACTGCGGCGCAGTGGCTAGGCATGGCTCACTGCGGCGCAGTGAGCTTGTCAAGTTCACTGCGGCGCAGTGAGCTTGGCAATGGCTCACTGCGGCGCAGTGGATAGTTGCTGGGAAAATATGCGCGTCAGTTTTCAAACGTCAATAACTTTTGATCCGTAAGTCCAATCGAGTCATATGACCTATCGTTAGAATCGTAAGAGAGTCTAGTTTCATGTTATGACACTCGTTTTATATAAACCTTCTTCCATTTCTAAAAATGTTGAGTCAAAGTGTCTTGTTCTTGCTCGTTAAAGTTGTAGAGGCGTTTAGGGGTCTGTGACTCGACTTAAATGTGCTAAACCAACTTGTTTAGGATTATAGAAGTTGACTTTGATGATAATATGATATTTATTGCTAGGTTGCGGACTCGTAGCGGTTATTGAGCATTTATAACTCCTTTTTAACTCGTAATCGTAGCTTGGAAGCCAAGGTGAGTTCCGTAGTTCCCTACTCAATAGAGATTCGGGCTGAAAAGTGTAAACATACGTGCTTCATTGTTTGAGTGATTTGTTGATTATGCGGTAAACTTTGGTTACATACTGTGATTAAGATAGAACATGACGTGCATTGTAGAGTCGTATGATTTGTTGTACGATAGACTTGTGTCTGAGGTTGATTATGCTTTTGTGTTTATTGATATATTGATTGTTTGACTTGATTGTTGGATTGATGTGACGGTTCTTTTCGTTTGATTGACTTGGGTTATGTTTTAGTCAAGTATTACTTTTACATTAGGATAGACT
>CM067174.1:111043975-111112043 GCA_034093135.1 Erigeron breviscapus | reverse complement strand
CAAACTTTAAAAAGTGATTTTTTATTATAGTTTTACCTTTAAAATAATTTCCTAGTATTTAAATTTAAGAAATGAAGTTGTTTTAGTTGGAACTTTAGTGGATAGCGGGTATTATACCCATTTTAAAGGAAAAAGGGCGTGGCATCATGTGAAGATGCCAGCCAACTCTATTTTGTGAATCATACTTCCAATACTGCCTACCTTCTTCTCCTTCATTTTCTAATCCTTTTCTAAATTTCTAGTGTGTGTTTCTTCCTCGTATAAATCAAATAACTCTTCAAGTAATAATGATAATAATAATAGTTCCAAGTTTTTCGAATTGAGCTAACTCTTCATGCATAACTTCAACCCAACAAGGATCTTGTAGAGCCACCTTAACATTCTTAGGTTCTTCTTGTGAAATGAAAACAGAATACAAACACTCAGTTATCAATCCTGAGTCCTTCACTTCATAAAACAAACTAGTCATCTCCTTATTTAACTGATTTCTAGTTCGAAAATGTTAGAAATATAATATGTAGTAGTTGATTTGTGTACTTTATGTTGTTTTGTACTTAGAATGTAAACATGTTAGAATGGAAGGGGGCATAGTGTAAATAGATCATATGTATATAAACCCCCTCCATTATGTTAATTGTAACCTTTTCACCCATAATACAAACTAATCTTTCCCTGACATCTCTCTACTCTCTCTCTACTTTCTCTCACTAGAAACCTCCATTAACACATACTAAAACACACACTAAAGCTCAAATTCTAATCATTACAATTGGTATCAGAGCACAATCAGAGTTGCTGAACGATCCACAAGCTTATTACAAGCTTAATTTGTGCTTAATTTCAGAATTTGAGAATTTTTTCTGAAAGGTTCATTTGCAGAGCTCACTGTTTCAGTGATTCCTGCAAATTAAGTGTGTTACTATCCTAATTTTGTTCACCGATCGATTTAATGTCAATATATCTTTCTTCCCTATCAATTTCAGAAGCTAATTTCATCATTTGAGTAGTTTTCAATCGAGCTCTACAAATCGCATGTTCGTGAGGGTTTGAGTTCCAGTTGAAATTAGAATCTAATTTGTTTGAGGATTTGTGCGCATTGATTTTCTGAACATTTTGATATAAAGTTCGAGTTCTAATTCGAAAAAATGAAGAAGATATCGAAGATTTACTATCTTCTCTGCAAATGAGGTGTTAGTTGAACGAAGAAGACAACAAATTTCGTTTTGTTTGTTGTTGAATTCTTACTTGTTCTATTTGCAGAAGTCGTTGGCTAAGTGGTATTCTTATTTGTACTATTTGCAGAGCTCCTTGCTCGGCAAATACGTGTTTCAGAAATTTGGCTAAGTACTGGAACTTCACTTGTTCTATTTGCAGAGCATTTGCTCGGCAAATAGTTGTTTTTGAGAATTGAGAATTCTTGATTTGAGACTGGTGCTACTTGCATTGTTTGCAGAAGTTTAGCTCGGCAAACAAGTGGTTTTGAGTGGTGTGACTAAGTACAAGTTCTATTTGTACTGTTTGCAGAGTTATTTGCTCGGCAAATAGTTGAAATTGATTCTTCGACCAAGTGACTTTATAAGTTGTACTGTTTGCAGAGATTTAAGCTCGGCATTCAGTTGTTTTTAAGAATTTGGTCACTTACACTATTTGCAGAGAATTAAGCTTGGCATTTAGTTGTTTTTAAGAATTTGGTCACTTACACTATTTGCAGAGAATTAAGCTCGGCACTTAGTTGTTTTTAAGAATTTGGTCACTTACACCATTTGCAGAGAACTAAGCTCGGCACTTAGTTGATTTTAAGAATCTCAAATCAAAATTTTTCAAGAAAATTCTCAAATTTTGTTTAAGTCTTTTATTGCTTGCAATGGCTTCAAGAGAGGCTTTAGCACTTGGTTCTGAAGGAAGGACCACCTGTCTTATTTAGAGGATCTTATCCTCAATGGAAGAAAAGATTTCTGAACTGGATAGACAGGCAAAAGAATGGAAAACTGCTAAGGAAATCATACAAAGAAGGTCCTGAAATTCCAAAGAACCCTGTGAGTGGAGAAGTTTTACCTGAAGAAAGTTGGAATACAGATCAGAAAAACAGAGTTGAGGCTGATCAAAGTGCAATTGCATACCTTTACCAAGCACTTCCTGATGACATTTATTGCAATGTTGATTCCTATGAAACAGGAAAAGACATTTGGGATGAAGTGGAGAAGCAGATGGAAGGATCAGATGTATCAAACACCATTAGGTTGTCAACTGTTTTGAATATGTATGAAACATTCAAACAAAAAAAAGGTGAACCTTTGAATGAGGTGTACATCAGATTCTGCAATGTCATCAATGAGCTTAGAAAGAATGATGTCAAAAGAACAAATATGGAACTGAACATCAAATTCATAAAAAATCTGGAAGAGGAATGGCAAGTGTATGGAACCCAACTCAACCAACAATCAGATTTTGGAAAACTCACCATTCACACCTTATTTGAGAAGCTGCAACTGAATGTTGAGGATGTCAAGAGAATTCAGAAGCAAAAAGGGGAGAGTTCTCATTCCGATCCATTAGCCTTGGTAGCTGAGAAGAAGAATTCAAGAGTATCAAAACAAAGATTTGTTGAGTCTGAAACTGATTCTGATTTGAGTGATATGAGTGATTCTGATCTGGATGAAAGACAGAAAGAGATGTATAAGGAACTCGCTTATTTCACGAAGGCTTTAAAGAAGAAATTCTTCAAGAAAAAACCAACCAACAATCAGCTTAGGAATTCATCAGTCTCTTCGTATGAAAAGAATACAAATGCTCCTAAGTTTGATCCGAAGAATGAATTTGTTGGTGGTGAGAAGAAGTTTAACAATCAGAAGAGGTTTGAGAAAAAGGTTATGGAGAGAAGGAATGAAGACAAGAAGTGCTATAACTGTGGCTTGACTGGACATTTTGCAATCAACTGCACCAAACCTCGACAGAAGAACTCCGAGTACTACAAGTACAAACTTTTGCTGGCAAGACAAGAAGAAAGTGGCATTGCTCTTCTCGCTGAAGATGACAAGTGGTTGCATCTATCTGATGAGGAGACAGATGAACTTGTAGCAAACGTGTGTTTCATGACAAAGATCAAGAGATCAACGGAGTTGGAGGAAGCTGATGAAAGTTCTTCAGAGGTCGAGGATGAGGTAATTAACATTACTCAATCTGATTTAGATTACTTAATGAATAAGAGTGCTCAATCGATGAAGTATGGGAAAGGGTTGAGTAAACAAATTTCTCAATTAACAAAGCTTTTGGAAGACAAAGAGATCGAATTTCAAAATTCTAAAGATAAATTTGAATCACTTCAAAAGGATTTTGACAATTTGAAAACTGAAAAAGCAGCAGTCATGTTTACTCTGACCTCCAAACTGCATCTTGAGAAACAAGAACTTTAGACCAAAGTTCTTGAACTGAGCAAGACTGTCAGACAACTTCAGGTTGAAAAGAAAATGAGATGTTTAGAGCAAATGCTTTGGCTGAAGACATTGAGTCTTTAAATGTCAAATTCAAAGATCTATCCCTGATGTGACAGAATTTGAAAACAAAATTTCTGACCTAAAATATGAATGTTGTATAAAAGATTCTCTTAAACAAAAACTTGATAAAGAAAATGATGAACTGAAAGCTGAAATCAAGTCTTATCAAGAAAAGTTGTATAAGATCAATCGTTCATATCAACAAGTCTTTTTAAATAGGCCAAGAAATTCAGAAACAATATTCACATCAGAGTTGGGTTATAACAATCCAAAATGTTTGCTCAAAGCACAGGAAGAAATCCCATCCTTATACAAGGAATCTTATTTGAGGTGTGGGATGACAGACCAATTTGTGAGACCGACTGATAGTGATTATGAGGCTGATGATTTTCTAGAAAAGGGTGCAAAGGTCTATTTTAACTATGCGTTAATGGATGAGTCATATGACTTCTTTGCTAACTCTACACAAAAGACAATCAAAGACAATCATGAGGCTGTAATACCCGAAATTCTAGAGTGTTTTACTGAAAAACCTTTGGAAAATTTTAATCCTATTCCAAAACCTGAAAATTTGAGACCTTATGTGCCACAAAAAGTTTTGGAAAAGGTAATTGAAGATCTGGAAAAGTCTCTTGAGAAAAAGCAATCATTGATAGAAAATTTGAAGACTCAAAATCATTATGTCATTGACTCACCCAAGAATCATGAAAATGAGTGTGACCACCCCAATTGTCCTGTTTGTGAAGTTATGGCCACTCCAAATCTACCAAACCAGTCTGTGTGTCAAAATGAGACAACTTCACAAACTGCATGTTCAATTTGTGAAATCATGAATGCATCTGTGCAAACTGAGAGTCAAGTTGTCCATGTTTCTGTTCAAACTGATGGTGATTTAGATGATGTTCATGATATTGATGATTATTTTTCCCAATTACCTCTGAAATTGAGAACTTTCACCAAATTTTCTGAAGGAACTCAATCTTACTTGAATGAAATTGATGCTTTCAAACAAAAGTTTGAAAAAGAAAGAAAACAGAGATTAAATGTGCTAAAGGAACTTAATGATTTAAAAGTGGAATCCCAACTTCAGAAAATAGCACTTCAATTTCAGAAAGAAAATGAAAAAGCATCAATTTCACTCAAGCAAAGTCCATGTCCAATGAAGAAAAGTGACGTTAGTGTGAAGTTGGAAACTGATGAAATGTCAACATATTTGGAAGACAATCATGATTTTGATCCTGAGTTTGAAAAACATTTTGTTAAAAAGGAAGAAAAACTTGATTTTCATCAAAAGAAGATTCCAAAGTCACACTCTTCACAATCATCATCAATCAATAAGTTCCAAAGACCAAAGACCACCCAACAATCAAAGTCCAACTCATTACCAAAGACTGCTTCAGAACCAAATACCAAACCATTACCCAAGACTGCTTCAAAACCGAAGACCAGACCATTCCCAAAGTGTGTTTCAAAACCCAAGACCACACAATCTGTATCAAAGACTTCTAGGCAACAACAGATGTACAAGGTCAAATCTAAATCTGAGTCTCAAAAAGAAGTCAAAACAAGCAGTGGTCAGAAGATTAGTAAAATTGAATCTTTCTCATTAGGTATCAAACAACCTCAGCAGGTTAGGTATTCTAGTTTCCCTAGGTACTCTCAGAAGAATCCTAAGTGCACTTTACATAGGGTTAGAGATACTGTTACATGCATAACTAAATACAAAGACCAGTATGGATGGTTGTCACCTAATAACATTAAGAAAGTGAATAAGACCACAGAACCCATCAAGAAGAAACCTGTTCAGAACATAAATGCTAAATTAGTTTCTAATTCTAAGAATGTTCGTGTTTCAGGTGACTTGTGCATGAAAAGTAGCAGTAAATGGATTCCAAAAGATAGATTCTTGCATGCTACTAGAAAAATCAAACTTGATGGAAACACTACCCATGTCAAACAAGTGTGGATTGTCCGTAGATCAAATACATTAGATAATGTTACAACATCTAGGACTAGTCCTGCTTGTATCAAAGAATGTGTATAAACTTTTACAGTTCATTACTTGTAATTCGTATGTGTGTTTTGAACAATTTTGTGTGTTTGTTTAATGATTGAATAACAAGTTTGCTTGTGCGTTAGTTTGTTTTTTATTTTTTTGTGTACTTGCATGTTATCCACCTAACCTGCAAGGACCCAATCTACATGGGTACCTAAACCATATTCCCTGTCCTTGCAGGAATTTCTCATTTGTGTATGGTATGTCGACTCGGGATGTTCTCGCCATATGACTGGAAACAAGTCCATTCTTACGAACTTTGTTGAGAAGTTTATGGGAACTGTCAGATTCGGAAACGATCATATCGCTCATATTCTTGGTTATGGAGACATTGTCAAAAATGGAGTCACTATAAAGAGAGTTTCCTACGTTGAAGGACTTGGACACAATCTCTTTAGTGTTGGTCAATTTTGTGACAATGATCTTCAAGTATTATTTAGGAGATATGAATGCAAAGTGCAGACTGAAGATGGTGTGGATATTCTGACTGGAACGAGAGACAATAATTTGTTCACAATTGATCTCAACAACATCCCATCCAACTCTTCAGAGATTTGTCTTCTTTCGAAAGCAACTGCACAAAACTCTTGGTTATGGCATCGCCGACTTTCTCATCGTAACTTTCAAACGATTAATACACTCGTGGATAAACAACTTGTTGAAGGTCTTCCGGACTACAAGTATGAAAGTGAACATGTTTGTCCAGCTTGTGCAATTGGAAAGATGAAGAAAGCTTCACACAAACCAAAGAAGCACTTAAGTACAGAAGGTCATTTGCACCTTATTCATATGGATTTGTGTGGCCCAATGAAAGTTCAAAGTATCCATGGGAAGCGATACATTCTAGTGATTGTAGATGATTATTCTCGTTATACTTGGGTATTCTTTCTTCATGCAAAGAGTGATGCTCCGAATGTGATTATTGATTTCATCAAGAAGACCCAAGTAAATCTTAAATCATCGGTTAGAATTGTTCGCTCAGACAATGGCACTGAATTCAAGAATTCAACAATTGATTCTTTCTTCAAGTCCATGGGTATTTCACACCAATTTTCCGCTGTCAGAACACCTCAACAGAATGGAGTAGTTGAACGTCGAAATCGAACTCTTGTTGAAGCAGCTAGAACAATGCTTTCCTATTCGAAGTTGCCACCGAATCTATGGGCTGAAGCTGTTGCTACTGCTTGTTTTACTCAAAACAGATCCATAATAAACAAGAGGTTTAATAAAACTCCGTATGAGGTGATAAACAAAAGAAAGCCCAATGTGAACTTCTTGCACATTTTTGGATGTGTATGTTATGTTCTCAATGATCGAGACAATCTGGGCAAATTTGAACCAAAAGGCGATGAGGCATATTTCATCGGTTATTCAAAAGAATCCATTGCATATCGTGTATATAACCGAAGAACCAAGAGAATAAAAGAGAGTATGAATGTCAAATTTGATGAACTCTCAGGAATGGTTCTTGAACAACACAGTTCAAGACCCGAACTTCAATGTCCACAAGCTTCCACAACTCAGACTGCATCAAATGTCAAATCATTCTCTACTCCGACTTCACAAGATTTGGATATCTTGTTTGAAGAATTTTTCCACGTTCCGAAGAAAGTGTCTGAATCTGATGAGAATTCAAATGAACCATCAAGTTCAAATTCGAAAGAGATGGATCCAAATGAGTCTTCACCATCACAATCATCAGATGTTAGTTCACCATCTGATTCTCCTCCACCTTCTGATTATTCAGAGTTGCATACTCAACCTCATGTTATCTCTCAAGTGACAAATCCATCAACAAATCCAGAAGATTATAATCAAGATAACTTTGTTGAACCAATTGCTACTTCACTTGAACAATTGACAGAACAACATACTCCTGATTTTATTGATTCTGAAGAATCTGGTGATCCAATTGACCCAATTCCTCACACAACCAAATGGACTAGAGCTCATCCGATTTCTCAAGTCATTGGTAATCCAACAACAGGAGTTCAGACAAGATCCGCTTCCGCAAATGAATGTTTGTTTGTGAATTTCCTGAGCATTGTTGAACCAAAGACAGTACATGAAGCTCTAAGTTGTCCAGATTGGGTGAAAGCTATGCAGGAGGAACTGAATCAATTTGAACGACTTGAGGTGTGGAAATTGGTTCCCAATCCTTGCAAGAACAAGGAGCCAATTAAAACCAAGTGGATCTTCAAGAATAAAAAGGATGAAACTGGAGTTGTTGTACGCAACAAAGCACGATTGGTTGCAAAGGGATATTGCCAACAAGATGGAATTGACTACGATGAGACATTCGCACCAGTTGCACGAATTGAGGCTATTCGGATGTTTCTTGCCTATGCTGCCTACAAGAACTTCACAGTATACCAGATGGATGTCAAAATGCCTTCTTGAATGGAATTCTCAAAGAAGAAGTGTACGTTGAACAACCAGAAGGTTTTGTGAGTTCCAAACATCCTGACTACGTTTACAGGTTAGATAAGGCATTGTATGGTCTGAAACAAGCGCCTCGTGCATGGTATGATGCTCTATCTCTTATCTTGTGAAATCTGGTTTTACAAATGGTTCGATTGACACTACCTTGTTTATAAAACGACAAGGAAGTGACATCATTTTAATCCAGATTTATGTTGACGACATAATTTTCGGGTCAACTAACCCTAAATACTGCAAGAATTTCTTTGCTTTAATGATCAAGAAATTTGAAATGAGCATGATGGGTGAATTAAACTTTTTTCTTGGTCTACAAGTAAAACAGTTGTCAAATGGTACTTTTATTTGTCAATCTAAGTACATTCTTGACATGTTGAAAAAGTTTGATATGATGATTGTCAAACAATTGGAACACCCATGGAAGCTCGAACAAAGATAAATGCTGACTTAAATGGAAAATCTTTTGATCAAAAGAAATATCGCAGTATGATAGGGTTACTCATGTACTTGACTGCAAGTCGCCCGGATATTATGTTCGCCACATGCATGTGTGCCAGGTACCAGGCCAATCCCAAGGAAAGTCATTTCCAGGCGTTAAACGGATCTTCCGATACCTGAAAGGCACAGTGAACCTTGGTCTCTGGTATCCAAGGGATACCGGGTTTCAATTAATTGCATATTCGGATGCTGACCATGCAGGCTGTAAGCTTGATCGAAAGAGTACTTCTGGGAGTGTACAGTTTCTAGGGGATAGATTGGTCAGTTGGTCTTCAAAGAAACAGGATGTGTATCCACATCTACTGCAGAAGCTGAATACGTTGCTGCAGCAAGTTGTTGTTCACAGGTTCTTTGGATGAAGACACAGTTGACTGATTATGGATTTCAATTCAATAGGATTCCCATCTACTGTGACTCTAAGAGTGCTATTGCTATTTCTTGCAATCCTGTACAACACACAAAGACCAAACACATAGATGTTCGGTACCATTTTCTTAAAGATCATGTCGAGAAAGGTAACATCGAACTCTATTTTGTCCCAACAGACTACCAACTTGCAGATTTTTTCACTAAGCCTTTGGATGAAAACAGGTTCAATTCTGAAAACCAAGTTGGGAATGCTTGATTTACAAACTTAAATGCTTTCATGCCATGTATTCTATGTTCATTTTCTGTTTCAAACATTGATGTGTTTTACTTGTTATTACATGCAATGTTTGAGGGGGAGAAAAAGGGTAGAATGCATGATTTTAGGGGGAGTTTGTAAATTTAGTATAGTCTAATATGCTTAATTTGAGGGGGAGTGTGCAAATGCATGTAAATTTTTATCTGATTATTTGTTAATTGTTTGTATTATTTGTTTAAATTTTTTTTTCTTTCTTTATTTACATGTGTGTTTGTCGTTAAAATCTGAAAAATCAAATACAAAATTAGAAAATCCAAAAATGATAAAAAGTTTTTTATTATTTTGTTATTCTGTTTTATTTTTTTGTGTTATTTTTTATTTTTTTTATTTATTTTATTTCTTTCTATATTTTTTGTTATTAGTTAGGTTGCAGCCCAAAACCATTATGAGCCCAAAATGAGTTTTAAGCCCAATATCAAATTGAGCCCAACTGCATGATGAACCCATGACCTGTTTGAAATCGGGTTGACACGCGGGTCGTGTCCATACCCGCGACCCGGATTCATTGTTTAAATAGAACATATGAGGGCGGGAAAAGACGGGGAGGCAAAGGAAAAGAAGGGTATGGGTAGGGTGAGAGGTCCCCCCCCTCGCCTTACGCACCTACCCCAACCCAATGCTTCCCCCCCCTCTTTTCCCACCCTTCCCCGCACTCACTTTCAAATCCAGTTTCTTTTTATTTTCTCTCTAACCGATCAAAACATCACATCAATCAATCAAACTTTCATTTGTTACTTAATAATCCAAGTGGGATTAATCTGGTGATCGCTTTTGTGGATAAAACCATCTATCTTTTCCATCAGATCGTCATTTGAAAGGTAAAATCACTTGTTTTATTTTCGCACTTCAACTGTTTGATTAAATGCCGAGATAAACTGTTAGTGTTTGATATGCTTTGTGACAATTTGTTGTGTGTTTTGATGATCGTAGATGCATGTTTAGGGTATATATTTGTTGTTAATCGGTTCTGAATGGATTTATATGCTTATATTTGAGTTTTTCTGGATTTGATTGGTTGAAGGGCTGGGTAAATATTAAGTTTTGATGAAAAGTACCATTTGCAGAGCATTTTGCTCGGCAAATGGGTACTTTGTTCTTGATTTCCTTCAAATCATCATTAAGTTTGATTAACCTTTGCTTAATTTTCTCAAACAAATTTTTGGATCAAAAGTGTCATTTGCAGAGCTTATTGCTCGGCAAATGCTTGTTTTCAACAAACCAAATTTGTTTTTCACCAAGTCATTAAATAAACTTGATGCAGAGCATTTTGCTCGGCATTCAAGGTTTTTGGTGTTCAAAATGAATCCAAGTTTTTAAAATGAACTGTTTGCAGAGCTTTTTGCTCGGCAAACAGTACAAAATGAGAATTTTCTCAAAGTTTTTAAAATCAACTGTTTGCAGAGCATTTTGCTCGGCAAACAGTACAAAATGAAAAAAAAAATTCACAAAGTGTTAAATCACACTGTTTGCAGAGCATGTTGCTCGGCATTCAAGGTTGTTGGCTTTCAAATGAATCAAAGTTTTTAAATTCAATTGTTTGCAGAGCATTTTGCTCGGCATTCAAGGTTTTTGGTGTTCAAAATGAATCCAAGTTTTTAAAATGAACTGTTTGCAGAGCTTTTTGCTCGGCAAACAGTGCATTTTGTTCAAATTGAATTCCAAGTCATTCAAGCTTTAAAAACAACTGTTTGCAGAGCTCATTGCTCGGCAAACAGATCATTTTGGTTAAAACTTTTCCAAGTCTTAAAAACAACTGTTTGCAGAGCATTCTGCTCGGCAAATAGTACAAAGTGAAAATTTTTCACCAAGTTTTCTTAAAACAACTGTTTGCAGAGCATTCTGCTCGGCAAATAGTACAAAGTGAAAATTTTTCACCAAGTTTTCTTAAAACAACTGTTTGCAGAGCATTCTGCTCGGCAAATAGTACAAAGTGAAAATTTTTCACCAAGTTTTCTTAAAACAACTGTTTGCAGAGCATTCTGCTCGGCAAACAGTACAAAATGAGAATTTTCTCAAAGTTTTTAAAATCAACTGTTTGCAGAGCTTTTTGCTCGGCAAACAGAACAAAATGAAAAAAAAAATTCACAAAGTTCTTAAATTCAACTGTTTGCAGAGCTTTTTGCTCGGCAAACAGTACAAAATGAGAATTTTCTCAAAGTTTTTAAAATCAACTGTTTGCAGAGCATTTTGCTCGGCAAACAGTACAAAATGAGAATTTTCTCAAAGTTTTTAAAATCAACTGTTTGCAGAGCATTTTGCTCGGCAAACAGTACAAAATGAAATTTTTTTTTTCAAAGTCTTAAATTTAACTGTTTGCAGAGCATCTTGCTCGGCAAACAGTTCAAATTGAAATTTTCCTCATTGAAATTGTTCTTTATCAATTGACAACATTTTTGTTATTCAATATAAGAAAATTTCATACATTTCAAAGGAGTGAATCTGAACAGCTCATTTGCAGAGCTTTGAGCTCTGCATTTACATGTTTCATCTCCAATACAAATTAGAATTTCAAATTTTTTATTCTTTATTTTTATTCTATGTTTCTTTTATTATTATTGTTTATTTGTATATGTGTATTGTGTGTAAATATATAGTATTTCATAAGTGTTAGAGTGAGAGGCAAGGTATCGAACGCCTTTGTGTACTACCTTGTTTTCTTATCTTTTAATACTTATGTGATTCTATATATTGTCATGTTTTGTATATATATTTGGGTGAGATGCAAGGTATCGAACGCCTTTGTGTACTACTTTGTTCTCCCATTTTTAATATATATGCAAAACATTGTCTGTGTAATAAATGTGTTTCTTAAAAGTTGGTATATTTTGTTATTTTTTTCTTCTGTGTTTAACATGTCTTTTCTGGTCAATATCTTTGGTCAGTTTGTCTTGAACAGAAAAAATAATAATAAAGTATCCAGATGGCAATGTTCAGAGAAGGAGATTCAATGAAAATGCAAGCTAATCAAGCATTACATATTCCTTTTGCTTGCAAATTTCCTATCATTCCAGAGATTCTAGCTATCATCCACTAAATAATGCTTTAACTGGAGGTGCACTTGTACCCGAGAAGTATGTCTTTGAGCTGTGGGAATCTATTGAATATGTGCGAGGAAGTAAAAGGCACAACACAGCAGAATACTTCAAATTTTCTCTGGAATCAGAAACTGAAATCTTCAACTGTAGATTATCTCTGGATGAATTTAGAACAATCATTGGATTTCCTGTTATAGAAGAATACGAAGAACTCCCATCTGTTGAGGAAATGTTGGCAGGAGTTCATTCGTTGGGTTATGCAGGAGATTTGACAACGATGAGAGATTTTCGAAGAAGTAATGTTGCAACTCTCTGGCATACGATGTACAATATTCTTTCAACCTGCTTGATGCCATCACAGAAAGGAATTGATCTGATGACAAAAGATTCTTTGGCAATCTATTATGCAGTCACTCACAATGTGCAGTGTGACTTTGCGACTATAATATGGAAAAAGCTGATTCAAGTTGTAAAGGGAAAGGACAAACAAGACAGAAAGTATATTCCCTTTATCAGATTTTTCACATTGGTTATCGAAGATGCACTTGATAACAGAGAAGAAATCCCAAAATTGGAGAATAGCTTTAAATGTGTGATTGCCTTGTATAAATCAAATCTGAGAGGCACAAGTTGTGACACAATAAGACCTTTTCCGATTCCACCATTTTTGATAAACCTGGTTCTGCTCAGAGTCCTCACCTTAGGGCTTATCTCGAGTGGTTAGTCTCAGTAATGGGGTCTGAAAGCCGACAGACTCCTACCCAGACTGAGAATAGGTCGCCAAGTGAGGGTCCTAGTTCGTCAAAAAGAAAAAGAGGGGTTAGTGATGAAGGGGCCTCTGAGCAGAGGAAAAGAAAGTCTAAAAGAGTTATGTTTCAGCAAGATGTTGCTTCACCTGAACCTATTTCATCACCTGTTTCACAATCCACACCAAACATTACATCACAAACATCACCTTCACAATCTACACAATCTACACCAACCGTTCCCCTTTCACAATCTTCACCTTCGCAATCGATACCTTTACCATCCGTTGTTTCACCGAATCCACCAATTCTAACACCACCTCGATCAATTGCTTCAATACTACCTGATGAACCAACTCCACCACCAGGTAGACGACTTAAAATGTCTGCTAGAAGTGTTCTAAAGCAGACTTCGAAGAAGAAGAAATCAAAAAGAAAACATAAGTTGTCTAGATCTGCAACACAAAGACTAGAATCTTCTTCAGCAGATGTGAATGACCAACCTGGTGCCTCAGCGGAGTTTGATGTTGAACAAGCAACAAGAATTGTGCATAATGTTGAATCTGAGATTGAGCCTGAGAATGTTTGCACTGGAGATGATGTAGTGCAGGAGGAACAAGGCGGGACTGAGGGAGGAGTTGAAAATACCAGAGAGGATGTGCGGTCCGGGTTATGACAAGGGCAAAAAGAAAACGATGGCCCTCCAATAGTTCAAACAAATGTGTCTAGCCGGGTTGTTTACCCTAGGGTAGAAATCGGAACTGCCCATTCTCGTTTGCACCAACCTCTCCCAGCCATTCTGACTCCTCACAACAGGAGTTAGTCTCAGAAATACACGGGGATAAACCACGCTCACCACACTCTCCTCATTTGGAGGATGAGAGTGTTGATATTAGAGAGGACCAGCCCCACCTCTCGCCTTCAGTTCATGCACAAGAGTCTAGATCCCCTAGGGACACTGATTCACAAGCCCAGTTGAGTACTGGTGCCGGAACAAGCGGAGAGGGACCCACTTTGTGTGACCCTCAAGGACAGCTTGGAAATCCTGCCTTAGCTAACATCACGCCAGCTTTAGCCGCAGGTAACAGTCCTCAGACCGAGACTGGGGAGCAGTATGAACGCCGTAGTGACACTGTTGTTCCTCCGGATCAACCTGAGACTGTATTAACGGGCATTCTCAGTAACCCCGGCGTTGTTAGTGGTGTTGCCCAACAACAAGTCCAGGACAGTGATTTATCACAGTCTAGGACACCAATTGATTCGGGTTGCAAAGCCCATGAATCTGAAACTACTGGTGAGGGTATAACCCGAGGATCCGCAGGAAATCCTGAACTCAGCATCGCTGAATTTAGGTCACACCACAAGTGTGCCAACAACCCCCGGGTTGGCTACTCCACCTCCTACACAAACATAAAGAACACCAACACCAAATGAAATTCCATCAACCTCAACAAATTTACCTACAAAAGATGCTGCTTGTGAAGTTTTATTGAATATTTTAAGGTCTGAGGGTGATTTGTTGACGGTAACTGAAAGAGGGGTGTTGAATGCTCTTGAGGTGCGAGAAAGAGAAATATCCACTGAAAGAAGTGTGAAAGAGTTACAAGATCAAGTTGAACGTCAAAAGGCTGAATATGATACAAAGCTTGCTGCTTTTGAATTGAGATTGATGGCGTTAGAATCTTGCCGACCGGCCTCGGTTCCTTCTCGTCGGGATGATCCTGATTCTGATGATCACCCCGAGGGGTTGAACCAAGGAGAAGGTCAAACAAACATAGATATTACTTCGGCAAGAGTTGAAGGAAATGTTGGAGATGTGATGATGGAAGAAGGAAATGTGGAGAATGTTGAAAATGTTGAAAATGTTGAGAACGATTCTTTGAATGATGAGATTAAAAGAAGACTAGTTGAAGTTTTTGGTGATAGTTCTGATGATGATGATGAAGAGAACGAAAATGTTGTTGAAAATGAAGATGAAGGGTATGTGATTGAAGATGAGGTAATTGAATATGCTGAGAGAGATGCAGATATTGAAGCCTTAAAAGACAATGTAACTTTGGATGAGCCGGAGATTGTTGATAATCCAGTAAATGTAGAAGCAGTTAAGGAACCTGTGTTTGAAGACTTCCCAGATCTTGATTATTTTGAAACAGGTTCATCAAGCAGAAAAGATGCTGGAGAATCCTCTACTCAGGGTTTCACAACTCCCCAACACTATACTTTTGAAGACTTTAATAGCTTTGATGAATTGAGAAAGACTCCTGAGGCTGCAACTCAGAACTTCAAGAAATCGACTTATAAGCAAGTGTTGAAAGAAGCTATAGTATCTGAGGAAGTTCTCCCTGATTATTTTCCAACTGAATTGACAGATGAACAAAGAAGGTTCATTAATCGGGGATACTTCTTGAGGGATAAAGAAAGAATGGTTGCGCTGGGGGTTAAGCCAAAGGAGGCAGCTAAAAAGTCTAGATTCTTGGAAGAAAGAGCCTTTCCAATCTTTTGTGGTGCTACCAAGGTTACTAAGACTAAAAGACCTGAGTTGGAATCAATGTACAAGTTTAAGGAAGCAAGACAAATTGAAGAATACAAAGAGCTTCTTAAACTTACTAAGCAATACAATCCAAAGCTTCTCGAAGAACAGAGAAATCACAAGATTTTGGTGCTTGTCAGAGTAATCTTGGTGAAAAGGATTTCCATCTCTGTCCCTTGTTTTCATGTGAAAAGAGATAACAATAAAATGTACAGATTCACAGAAGCTCAGTTCAAGCTGCTGCCAGTTGACGACATTATCTTTCTCTACAACCATTTCTTGAATGCAATACAAAGATACCAAGAAGATGTTATCGCCTTTGAAGCTGTGAAAAGATACATGTCAAGCTGCATTCAATACGCTTCATTGGAAGACTTTCAAATTGGCTTTGAAGTTGTTAAGAGAAAGATTAATGTACCATATCCAGATCAAAGTCTTTACACCAGAGACATTGAACAGCTCAGTATTGGTCAGATCATAAAAGAACCATCCTTTGGTGTTGTCTTTTTGAACAGCAGAAAAAAGAAGATCTTCATTCGTATGGATGAACTTGCTTCTTATTCTGATGGAACGTTGGAGTTTTGTAAAAATGTGTTGCTATGTTTGAAGGAAGATGAACAAGATGAAAAGAAAAAGGAAGGGCTTGATAAAATGATCTCCAAAATCAATCAAAGGCTTGAATACCGAGACAGCATTCGAATGATGAGAGAAGCAAAGAATGTTCAGAAAGTCGAAGTATGTTGTTCGTCGGAAAGGAGGTTGCTGGATCAAGTACGAGCCTAATCATCTTCCAGGGCCACATAACATTCCTCCAAGAAATTTTGAAGCAAATATGATTGTTCCAGATGACAGACCCGAAGGACAAAACTGGTTCTGGCATCCAAATAAAGATAGACCAAATACAAGAGCTTGATGAATGACAAGGACTGGATATTTTTCACAAATCACTACTAAGGGGGAGATTGTTAGAAATATAATATGTAGTAGTTGATTTGTGTACTTTATGTTGTTTTGTACTTAGAATGTAAACATGTTAGAATGCAAGGGGGCATAGTGTAAATAGATCATATGTATATAAACCCCCTCCATAAGTGAATATGTAACCTTTAACCTCATAATACAAGCAAATCTTTCCCTGACATCTCTCTACTCTCTCTCTACTTTCTCTCACTAGAAACCTCCATTAACACATACTAAAACACACACTAAAGCTCGAATTCTAATCATTACAAACAGGCTCTGAAGCATCACCAAGAATATTCTCAACTGGATGAGCCTTATTTATTCTATGTTGAGGAACCGAATCAACATTTAGATTATCTCCTAGATTCGATTGAATCTGCAACTCAGGAGAACTAAAATCATCTTCCGATTCTTCAGAAATAGGATCATTATCAGGTAATGGAACCTTTGACGGAGTGGATGGAGTAGTGTTCTCGGGTTCATTATCATCTGAATCTGTCATCTTATCCTTGTTCTTACTACTTTCAACAACAACAGTAGGAGACTGAACTTTGGTTGGAGTAGTATCAACATTTTGAGCAGGAGGAGATGTAGGAGTATAATCCACATGATCTCTTAAAATGATCACATCGTCAACTGTGTCTGAATCTGAATAGGAAGCAGGACCGTGTAATGAGCGAAACACACTGTCATAATCGAAGTTCTTGCCAGTTCCAGAATGAATAGCGGGCTTATGACTGACAATCTTGACATTTGTACCCAAGTCAACTTTGCCGGTATGTTTGTTGTAAACCCGTCAAATTGAAGTACCCGGTTTATAACGCATGAAATATCCCTCTTCAACCTTTGAATCAAACTTTGACTGAGGAAGATATTTCAAGAAAGTACACGGTACACCAAATGGTTCAACATTATGTAAATTCGGTTTCTTCTTGTGTAGAAGCTTATAGCATGTCTTATTAAGACGCTTAACTACTAAAACCCTATTTAAAATATGACATGCTGTATTCACTGCTTCCCCCCAAAACATAGTAGGGAGCCCTGAATCAGCAAGCATTGTTCTGGCTGTTTCGATTAGAGTCCTATTCTTTCTTTCAACAACTCCATTCTATTGTGGTTCATACGGAGCACTGAACTGATGTTGGATTCCTTTGGATAAGCAAAAGACTTCCAATGTTTTATTCTTAAATTCAGTTCCGTTATCACTCCTGATTCTCTTAACATGAACTCCATAAACATTTTCAGTTTCAACAAAGAAATTTATCAAAATCTGAGGAGTTTCATCTTTTGATTGAAGAAAGAATACCCATGAGAATCTCGAGTAATCATCAGTAACCACCAAACAGTAATACATCCCACCTATACTCCTTACATTCACAGGGCCAAAAAGATCCATGTGAAGTAACTCAAATGGGTTGGCAATAGAATTTTCTTGCTTTGGTTTATGAGAAGACTTTTGCTGCTTACCTTTCAAACAAAGTACACATTTGTCTTCCATTTCAAACCTTTTCAATGGAACACCTTCAACCAAACCATGTTTTACGATTTCATTCATCTTTCGGAAATGAATATGTCCCATTCTTCTATGCCATAACAGAGATTCAGATTCATTTGCTTTGGTTAATAAGCAAACTGACTCCTTCGGATTATCAAAACCTAACATGAGGCCATAGATGTCTTTCTTTCTAGGAGCTTTCAGCAAGATCCAGTCTTCAGGAATAACATATCCCGGTTTCAAAATAAGTGCTTCTTTTTCAGTAAAATGGACATGATTACCCTTGTCACAAATCTGAGAAACACTCATAAGATTATGAGATAACTGTTCCACATAATTGACCTTTTCCAATGTAATCTTCCCATTGACAACATCACCTTGACCTGAGATATTACCGCCCTTGGGACCAGCGAAACTAAAATAAGAACCAATAATATCAGCATAGTTGGACAACAATTTTTTGTCCCCTGTCATGTGCCGAGAGCATCCACTGTCAACATACCAAAGACTGATAGGCTTCCTTGGTTCTCCCTGTACAATAAACAGTAAATATATTAGTTTCTGAAGGGTACCCAAACCTTCTGAGGTTTAGGTCGACCGAACTCATCTCTCATAATTAATTCGTTCCAATATCCATCGCTCTCTGGTTGAGCCTTGGATGAAGATGGTATCATAGACTGTCTCTTAGGTGAAACGAAACGAGCCTTAGGAGGTGAACCTTTAGGTGAATGAGCACCAAGCCTAGGTTAACTCCCTAATCGATCATAAAATTTAGAAGAATTTTCATTTCTAGAAGGGGGTGACCGATTCCTTTGAGCATTCTTATTCCTAGGTGAATTACTTCTCTGAGGTGTACGAGATCGACTCGGACTTCCACTTTCATGACTACTTGTAGTAGCATTTTGTGAGTGTCCCTGTCGTTTAGGGGTCTTAGATCGATTATTATGAGCAGTAATATCATAATCACTAGATGTTGTAGACGAAATACCCTTATCTGGACAACGTCTCTTCCTATTTGGACAACAGCTATATACATGACCTACTTCATAACAATAAAAACATGATCTACTTGCCCTCAGTTTTCTAGCCTTAACATCAGACTCTTCAGAAGTCACACCTAAACACTCCTTGAGTTGAATTGTGGTTGACTCTTCTTTTGACAAACCCTTTGACTCATTATTGGTTGAAAACTGAACTTTCTTTTGAACCCTTGGTTGTGTAGAAAATGGAGTTAAGGTGATTCCACTAGATGTAGATTCATCTTTATTCCACACTTTATCAATCTTGTCATGATGAATTTTCTCAAAATCAATTTCAGTAGATATAAAAACAGTATCACATCCTTTCATAGTAAAACATTTTATGACTTTCTCATCATGACATACTGGATTCACACAATTGGAGGTTACAAAATCATTTGCATTATAAACAGCATTCTTTGGATCCAAAGGTCTAACAAATGAACTCAAGTTCTCAGCTTTCTTTGTTTGTCTTTTTTACATAACTCTTAGAGGAACTAAGATCATCAGTTTGTTTCTCTGTCTGAGAAGGAGCAATTTCACCAATATCTTCTTTCTCAGATAGTTGTGTTAGAGACTCACTATAATTTTCATTAAACGGACCTCTAACTTCTTTATAATCAATTCCCAAACCACCTTTATTCTTTGAATCCCGTGGTATAGGAGTTTGCAACTGTTGGTGCAGTTTCCGTGCACCTATTATTGTCCGCTGCAATACAATTCTAAGGGATGATCGTTGTGAAAGGATGGCGTCAACAAGGTCGTGATGACGTCATCATCACCTCGTGATGACGTCATCACGAGGTAACTAGTTCGTGTGAAGAAACTCGAAGCCCACGAAAAAGATAGAAGCCTAGCCCGTTTTAACAGCCTATAAATACTAGAATTAGGTTACAATTGTGTTTTGATGATTTGAGTTGCAACAGAGGTCGTCCATAGCGCACGGGGTAGAGATCTATACCCCGTGCCAGTTAGATGTATACTAATTTGGTGTAATGTTCATATGATTAACGATATACACGAGTTATGCATCTGTTCTTGTCTCTTATTATTTGTATATTCGTGTTTATATGTCCATTAGTTTACAGAAACCTCAAAGTCGATTATGAATGGATTCCGCACTTTCATAGTCGAATTGGTCACGATTTAACCGATCCCAATGTGTTTCAACAGCAACTGCATATATCTTATTAATTCTGAACCTCTAATTTGTTCAAGTCTAGTATGAAGTTTGACAATTTCAAGTTTAGCATCAACCAACTCGTTTTCCTTTTTAGAAAAATCTTCAGTCAGTTTAGCATATTGCTCATTTCCCACCTTTTCCATCAGAACAGACTCTCAGTTTTTCTTTCAAAGCAAGAATATCTTTGTCCGAGGCACGAATTTTATCCTTATAAAGATTTTCTTGTTTAACTAAACCAGAATTCTTAGCAAAGTATGAGTCATTTTCCTTCTTAAAGGTAGAGTTCTGATTTGTCAAGTTTAATACAGTTTTGTTAAGTATGAATACCTCAAGTTTCATGTCAGACACCATTTTACAAACATCAACAATTAAGGATAAGGAACAGGATACCTTTTGATCAGCAGCTTTGCAATCTGCCATGTATGCAACGAAATCTTCAGTTGTCATACCTTTAGGTATCAAAAATTCCTTCATTTGATCTTCAATGCTCTTCTTAACATTGTCATCACTTGGCTTAGATGACTCAGTATTGTCTTCGGAAGCTTTCACAGCAGTCATGACTTCACTCTCAGATCTTACAATCTCAGCAACTTTCTTAACATTCTGCTTAACAATCTCAGATGCATTTTCTTTACTTGTATACACAGCATAATCAATTGTCTCAACCACTTCATTTGCAACATGCGCATAGTTGTCATAGACTTCAACTAAGTAAGCATGATTCGAAGTATCTTCTGATTGTGTATCCCATTGATAAGTACCATCTGGATTTTGTACAACGATAGCCTTGGACTCCAAAAGCTGAGGAGAACCTGATTGTTGAGGAGAAGCAGGTAATGTGATCATTCCTTGAGTCTTTAGATTGTTGGGTGGAGTAATACCGCCTTGGTTGTAGTTTTGTCTACCAACTACGGTATTATCAGTCCTCTTGGGACGTTGACACTCTCTTGCAAATTGACCAAATCCATCGCAATTATAACATTTCACCTTGGATTTGTCAAAGCCTTTAGTGCCGTTACCCAAAAACCTTCCAGTTCTCTGAGTGAATCTTCTGACTTTAATGGTTAACATTGCAAGCTGCCATTGTAGATCCATTTCTTCTAAATCATCAGGATCTATTTGGTTGTAATCATCATCAATTAATGCTGGATCAGTAACCTTTCCACCAATATAAGCTTCATGAGCCGAACAAAAGACTGAATAAAGACTCATTCGTCCCTCTTCAGAGCTCATACTCAAAGGCATAGAGTGAAAAGACTGAGTATTGCTCTTGACAGTAGAAGCAGTGTTGTCATAAGCAACATATCCAACAAGCCCTTTTGCATCTACTATTAGTGTAGCTTCAACACCACTTAGAAATGAATTTGTTCCTGAGCTAGTACTTGCTAAATGAACTGAATTAGCATGATACAATGTCGGATCTTGAGTGAAATCCGAATGAGTATCCTTGATTCTTCTTTTCATTTCTCTATTTTTCAATTTGGAAACTACCGTCTCAAAATCCCATGAACTGTATTCCTTGTCATCTTGAAGGTGATGAACATATTCAGTCCATATTTTTGGTAGTGAGTCCAAAAACTTATCCACTAACTTAGTCTGAGGATATACAACTTCAAAATATGATAACTCAGTTGTTAGATGGCTGAATCGAGCAATTATCTCATCAAGAGATTCTCCTTTCAGTCCATTAAAGGCTTCATACTGGCGTTTAAGAAGCATAATACGATTCTTCTTCAAAGTAACATCGCCCTCATAGTACTTTTCTAGAGCATCCCATAAGTCCTTTGAAGTAGTATACTTCTTGAACAAGTGTACACTTTCTTGAAGTAAGGCCATAGTAAGTGTAGAAAGTGCCTTTCCCTCAATGATGTATTTCTTCTTTTCTTCATCTGGCATATCAGTATAAGTGTATCTACCGATTACACCATTCTTTCATAAGTAGGCCAGTCGAATCCTTGAGTTATCACAAACACATTTCAATATCATTCAGACGAACATAATCTTCAAATCGTCTTTTCCACATCCAATAATTTTCCATACGGAAAAGCTTCGGAGGTGTATTGCCACGACCAACTTCATGGTCATGCATGATCATTTGACTGATAAGCAGGGCATTTGGAGAATTGGCAGCAGCCAGTACAGTAGTCATTTCGAATATTTTTGAGATTAAATTAGACGAATTAATATACTGTTGGTCACGAGGTCGTGCTGAGGTGGCACGAGCTTGACAGACGAGGAGAACACGAAGAGCACACAAAGTAAGTTCGTGTTGACGTGGCGCGAGGAGGACACGAAGTCAGAATAGGGTTGACGTAAGCACACTATATGAATCACCTCGTGCTGACATAAGCACGAGGTCGCGCGAGGAAGAACACAAACTTGCAGAATAACACGATTTTCAAATAGATTTTGCAATCAATAGCCAATCATACGGTCTTACACCTTCTGGTAATCAACCTTAGGGCTCTGATACCACTTGTAAGTCCCTATTGTTGTATGGATCGTAATAAGACGTGATTCGTTATGTCAAGAGTGCGGAATCCTCTTGAGATAACTAGATTGCTATTGCCTTTTGTCAATTAATGAGTAATTAACCAACCTAAGGTGTTGCACGAACTTGTAATTCGTGTAGGATATCACACGAATAGCAATTCCACTTAATTCGTGAATATTGATTAATATTCCTTTTAAAATCGTTAAAGATTGATACCTAATTTTGTGATTTAGGTTAGTCTTTATACTTGTAGGGTTTTAGTTCGTGTGGGCTTAGGCCTTAAACGAAGTCTATAAGCCTAAATAAAAATAACCAACCGGCATCGTGCTGACGTCAGCACGAGGGCAATCCTACATGCTGATGACGTCAGCATGAGGTAGTCCCTTCTGCTGATGACGTCAGCACGAGGGCAATCCTACATGCTGATGATGTCAGCACAAGGTTCGTCCCTTTGGTTCTTTGTTTGACTTGTACATAACATCCAGCCACCGTTTAAGTGTTCTGCGACACTTATAAACCTTGGCTCTATGTTCTTGTACCTGCAAAACAATAATATAACACACAAACATAATAATAACCATAAACAGATTTCACATTGAAGTTCAAACGTAATCTTAAATTTTTCCATATCCAATAATTTTCCATACGGAAAAGCTTTGGAGGTGTATTGCCACGACCAACTTCATGGTCATGCATGATCATTTGACTGATAAGCAGGGCATTTGGAGAATTGGCAGCAGCCAGTACAGTAGTCATTTCGAATATTTTTGAGATTAAATTAGACGAATTAATATACTGTTGGTCACGAGGTCGTGCTGAGGTGGCACGAGCTTGACAGACGAGGAGAACACGAAGAGCACACAAAGTAAGTTCGTGTTGACGTGGCGCGAGGAGGACACGAAGTCAGAATAGGGTTGACGTAAGCACACTATATGAATCACCTCGTGCTGACATAAGCACGAGGTCGCGCGAGGAAGAACACAAACTTGCAGAATAACACGATTTTCAAATAGATTTTGCAATCAATAGCCAATCATACGGTCTTACACCTTCTGGTAATCAACCTTAGGGCTCTGATACCACTTGTAAGTCCCTATTGTTGTATGGATCGTAATAAGACGTGATTCGTTATGTCAAGAGTGTGGAATCCTCTTAAGATAACTAGATTACTATTACCTTCTGTCAATTAATGAGCAATTAATCAACCTAAGGTCGTGCACGAGGTAGTAGTTCGTGTAGGAGATCACACGAGCAACAATTCGACTTTCTAGTTGTTAATTCGTTACTTAATTCATAACTGTTTCGGTCAAAAATTACCTAAGATAATTTTAGAAAGGATTTTAGACAACTCAAGTACCGAAGATTTGTAAGTGGGGTTTGGTGTTTAAGGATCTTCAATTAAAAGTAAAGTTTTCTTCCATATAATGACTAAAACTAAGAGTTTTTATTAAAAAGAGTTTTATGAAAGCCTTTGAGACATAAATACTTTGAGTAATTAAGAAAACCGTTGAAGATAAAAGTAAAACACTGAGAATTAAAGTTAGGATCTTAAAGAAAAAATAAAAAGCACAACGACACCAGAATTTTGTTGACGAGGAAAAACCCTTGATCCAATTAAGAGATCTTAGGTAAAAAAACCCCGGGAGGATTCAATCGATCCTACCTGCTGTTCTTTTATTATTGTTGTTTAGGATGATTACAATGAAATGAACGAGTGAATGAATATAAAAACTAATAACAGCTAAATAACTAAGTTGTTGTTGTATGTTTGTGGAGCGGATGGATGCTTGAGTGATGATTGCTTGTGTGTGGAACGTATATCTGTTCTTATTCCTTCTGAACGAGATCCTTTTCTATTTATAGAGCTAGACGTTGAACTGTATCTCCGAAATATCTGGGATCTTCCTGGACTTGCTCTTTACGCTGAAGAAATGGCATAGATGACCGTTGAGCATTATTCTTCACATGGTAAAACTGTTATCAATCCCGATTCTTGTGGATGATGTGGTAAACTTTCCGTTGATACACGTTTTCTTCATGTAACACGCTTTTACTTCAATCCTGCACATAATATCTACTATACTAGACATAT
The DNA here is from genome assembly GCA_034093135.1 of Erigeron breviscapus. Lineage (NCBI taxonomy): Eukaryota > Viridiplantae > Streptophyta > Magnoliopsida > Asterales > Asteraceae > Erigeron > Erigeron breviscapus. Next base: position 111,087,314 of record CM067174.1, on the reverse strand, counting down.
ATCCGTTAGTGAAATCATGGATCTTGAAGATATCAAGATCCTGTTATATCAAGACAATAACATAACTCTATCAGAATTAATAAACTAACCGAAACTAAGGATCCTTTGAGACAACGCATTGTTAAGTATTTATCGTAGAAGGACTAAAGTGTAAATTCTTGTCAGGATCCTAGTAGCGGAAATTCTACCCCAAACAATTGTCCCCAAAACTTATGTTTCATTGCAAATAAAGATAAGTTTTCCATGTCATTGTCGGCCACTGAAATCTCATAAAAAGAAGCTGCTGTTGATTTTTAGGTTTTCATTCTTATGCTCCCTTTTATCTACTTTTGCAGTCTAGACTTGTCTCAGAGAGCAAAAGGTTAGTCTTCTTTTCGTATATATTCGTTCTAAATTTATCAAAGAGTCCTTCGTACTTATATCAGATCTAAGATCTGTTTTCCTATAATTTTCAATTATTTCCTTAGTGTTAATTTTTGATGCGGAAATTTATATTCGTTTTGTTGGAATCGCTTGATTGTTGTTTCTCAAAGTATTAATTACCTTAATTATTTACTTTTTGGCTTTTTACTTTATTGATTCTATTAAGCTTATTTCAATATTTCCCTAGACATGGATAAGGAGGCGAAGAAAGTTAATGGAAAGAGAAAGAAGCGTTCAGTGAATGTTAGGAAACTTATTAAGTTGTTGGAAATTCCGGCCAAAGCTCCATTTACTGAATTAGTTTCTCGATTACCGGAAAATGTTACATTTGGGAGTTCAGTCAAGGATATTTCTACGGTACCAGTTATTGCTTGATAATTTAGTTTTGTAGTGAAGTTTTGTTTGGCATTTATTAATCTAATATTTTGATTAATTATTCTTAGGCCATCGAACATTTGATTTTAAGTTTTGGAAGGTCATTGAATTCGTGGGAGTTGGATGTTGAAGTTCAGAAGGAATTGGTTAACACTGAAAAAGCAAAGAATGATGATTTGTTGGCAAAGGTTGAAGGTTTGAACATAAAAATCGCTAAGTTGAATTATTAGCTTAGGGAATTCAAAAAGGAAGAGGAAAAGAAACTCAAAACTCAAAAGGAAGAGTCTATCTGAAGTGCATCTATTGCAATTCTTAAAAGCAGAATCGAAATGGCTAAAATTGCTAAGGACATGGGTTGTGAACCGACTGGTTGGAACATTAAGGCATGGGAAAAAACATTGGCTGGGCTGGTCATCAAAGAAGTTACTAATGATATTCTAGCTACCCAACCCGAGAAGTCTGTAAGCAAAAGGCGCAAGAGGAAGACTGCAGGAGGAAATGGATCTCCGAAGGATGATGAAGACATGATCCTGGTTGAATAGTAGTGAGGGCACTACTTTTTAATGATCCTTAATGTTTGTTTGGTTGTGTAATCCTTTAAGAACTTATTGAACTCGTTTAGTATTTATGCCCCCAATGGACAATGCTTTTAATTGTGTTATTGTGTTTTTGAAATGTCATGAGACTATTTCATGTGATGTATTATGCGTTTTAAAGTTAATCCTTAAGATTTTATTTCGCGTTATATTAAATGCTTCGTTTCTCGAGAGGTGTCTTTTCACTTTAGTATGAAAAGTCATAACTATTCGGATTAGGCCTTCAACTACCCAGCAATTAATTCTCCCTTTTTTCCCTATTTATTCTCTACCGATCCCCCATTTTAGATCATTTCTTTATTCTGAAAAAATCATTTCCTTTTTATTTCATAGCACCATGTCGAATGTCCCAACCCAGGTAAATATTTATTAATTTTTCTATCACGATTTATCTTATCATCTTAGTCATGTATTTTCTTCCTTTTATATAGGCTTCTGAAAGATTTAAGCAGTTATCTGAAGAGTTAGCCAAGAAACATGATAAACTTTTCAGAGATCTAGGGGAGTGTTTGTCTCTTTCAGAACAGATCTGTAATGATCATCAAGGACTAACCTAGAGGTGATGTGTAAAATCGAGTTTAAATTTATAAACAAGTACCGACCAAAAACCGACTACTACACACTTTCAGGCAGTGGACCTGATCGCATATAGTATAGCAATTAGTAAGTCCGAGATCGTTCGCAGGGATTGGTTTTGAAATAATTGTTTGCTAAAGTAGTTTTAGAAAAAGGATGGAACCGTAGCCGAATTGCTACCTAACTTTGACAATTGAAGTAAAAGAAATTTAAATAACAAGACAAAATAAAATAAAGTAGTTTTCAGACAATATTAATAAAGATCATCCACTCCGAATCCACTCGACTATAGCGCTATGATTGCATTCGTTTAAAACCAATTTCTAAAGAGTTGACAAGTAATCGTGAATGGATAAAAATTGCTCACGTGGTACCACCAACCGCTCGCAAATCACCCAAACACCTAAATTGCTAGTTTAATTACCCAAGCCGGTACCACCAATGCCTAGGAAATCTCCCCAACGATTAGTTTGATTGATTAACCAAATATCAATTATGCCTATGTGAATTAAAACGTGGTACCACCAACCGTTTCTAAACACGTTTACCGATTAATTCCTATTATCGACTTGACATCCACCGTCATACCATGAACCGGTGACAAACGATCAAAGACAATCGAATTGAAATGATAAATATATTCACCTAGTACCACTAACGATGAACACATAAACCATCAACATCAATAGAATAAATCACAAGGAAATTAATTGATAAAGATAATGACACAACGATAATTGAATCAACTCTTGAATTAAATTATACAATCATATCATTCGTCAAGTTTCATCAAAGTGGATGATTAAGAATTCTAGCTACTCATGCTAAATTGAAATTCATAAACGAAATTGAAAGAGAACATATTGTACCAGTGATTGTTTAAATTAAAATTGCAAAGACGGAAAAGTAGATACGATCTAGACGGTGTTCTTGAATCTCTAATGAATCCAATTGATGGAATTTAAGATCACCCTTGAAGGAATTTGTGTGGAACAGCCCCTAGAAACAAATTTTGATGATGAAAAACGGTTTTTTTTATCTTGCTTATATATCCCCTCCCATTTGAACGGCTGAAAAGCTGAAACATTAGGCTCCCCGTACTGCTGAATGTGGCGCAGTGAGACTGGCGTAATCCCACTGTGGCGCAGTGGGATATCTCTGAAAATTAATGTTTTTTTCTCGACCTTGAATGCGGCGCAGTGGAGCATGGTTCCTACCACTGCGACGCAGTGAAGGATCTCTGAAATACATGTGGCCTTCTCACCCAATGACTGCGGCGCAGTGGTACTAACCTCCTCAAAATTCTTTCTCGTTAACAGCTCTCGAACACTAGGATTAACATCTTGGCCTAAATTCGTCATACAGTGCACCAAATGGACGCGCAACCTGCTAAAAACCTGAAAGCACTAACAAACACCATAAACGCGCCAAATGCATACAAAATTGACTCGAAACACATACGAAAAAAACCATAAATGATGTGGGCGATCTATATAAATTGGACACATGAAATCCCCCCACACTTGAGCGTTGCTTGTCCTCAAGCAAATCTGGAAATTAAGCAAAAGTATTCCCTGGTACGAAGGTATATAAACACATTACGGTTATCAAAAAGAAGCCAAACCAAGTTTATCGAAGATAAGGACTTTGGTTAAGCAGTTTTAATCTTAAATGAAAAACCGAAATGTTTGACAATATCTGAACAATCCAAAAGCCTCAATAACACAGCTAAGCAAATATGAAACAAATGAGTCTATCAAAACTATCCTACTCCAACGAACTTACTATTGGGGTTGAATATATAAATATGAATAATCACTCATTGCTCAGTCGTGATGCATTTCTTACCATAGGCTTGAACTAGGATCATAGCTTCACCGACATGGCGTGAGCACCAAGTACATCATCAAAATTTGGCATATAATCGGCTGTAATGTTAGGCTAAGGGTATTTACAATGGGATTTGGGAAATTTAGGTTAGTGTTAAAAGGAAATAACACAAGTATAAGTTATGTACTGATGTACAAAATAGTCTAATCCAAACCCTTACCTTTGATTGCCACCAACCCATAAGATGTTATCCCGCGAACACACCCCAAAAGCAACGAACAAAACCCGACACCATTGTGGTGTATTGACTTCAAACAACTTAACATCAACCAAGTCTTCCATTTTATGGCGAACCAAATGATACAACAATCAACTTTTGACATTTAAGAATGAGAAATACCCACTAGTAGCCCAAGTTTTTAATTTTTTAATTGAATCAATTTTACTCTACTATTAGGCACCCCCTTACAATGATGAATAATGTCAATATAACAATGTACTTTATTCGAACAATCCAAGAAAATCCCCAATAATTTGACCAATCGACGTATTCCCCAAGACCAAGAATATTCCAACTGACAATCCACTGAAACTCTCCCAAAACGCCCAAACAACCAACGACAATCAATGGCCCCCCAGAGTTAGACTATCGGTATAGCGAGGAAAAGTTTACATATTTAAGTGGATTTATACAAAAAGAAAAGGTTAAGCTCAAAAAGGTATCTAAGTGTATCTTGCACTAAAGATGAGTGCAACAAGGGTTTACAAAGGAAAGAAATTCACTGGCCAGAGTAGCCAGCTACTCTAAAACATGTATGTACATGTATAAAAGTATGTAAACTAAAGGTAAAAATATACATAAGCAAGGGGTGAATAGAAAGAAAAATGGGTTAAACCTAGTATGCCAATTCGTCATCTAATGTACTTATATCACCGAAGTGATCTCACTGCGGTCTCATAACGATCAACCAGGCCAAGTTCTAGAATCAACACAATCACCGGCACACTCATATCAAAGAAAGTAACCCGGAAATGGAATAAATTAACCTCAAACTTGCACATCATAGTTCAGAGTTCAAAATAGAACCCTTACTCTTGAATAAATCCAAAAGCCTATGAGAGGGACTGTTAGAAATATAAATGGTGTTTAATTGTAATATGTCTAGTTATATAAGGGGTATTAGTGTTAATTAGATGATAGGTATAAATACCCCTTCCTTAATCATTTGTAATAAGCTTTTGACATAATCCATACATCTCTCTATAATTTACTTTCTCTCTCTAAGATCATCTTCAACCTCCCATTCACACACTTACACACATTTCACACACTACCTTAAATCCACCATTAAAGCTTCAATTAAGCTCTAGTTTCTTTATAACAATTGGTATCAGAGCATAATCGGTGTATCCGAACGATCCGTATCATTTCCTAACCGATTTTGTTTCTGGATTTTGAGCTTAATTTCTGAAATTTCTGAAAATTCTGTTCGTGTTGATTGTGTTACTGTTTCAGTGTTATAATCACAAATTAAGAGTGGATTAGTGTTGAATCTGATTGAGAAGTGTTTAATTTCGATTTACAGATCAAAATTTCATGGATTCGTGTTGGTAACTCTTGCTCGGCAAATAGCAATAATAAGAAAAGTCAAAAGTTTGCTTCCTGGAGCTACAGTGTTACACGTGATTGTACTGTCCTTATTACATTGTTAATATCAATTTTTACATTAATTAAAAAGAAAAAGAAAATAGAAAAGCAGAAAAGAAAAAGAAAATCAACAAAAATACTTTCATAACTTCTCTCTTCGATTTAGCTTTCGTTAGTGATCAAATCGAGCTGAAAATCACGAGGTTTTGTTCACGGTCGAATTCTGATCATTTTCACCTTTTCAATTTTTCGATTCGTCAAGGTTGAATTTTCCGGCGATATGACACATTTTCCGGCGATCTTCATAACTGAGTTATTTGTTGGCTAGGGTTTGTTCGCGGTTAGATTGTGAGTATTTTGGTGGTGGTGTCGAGGTTTAATTCAAAGAACTGAAGGTTTAATCGTGTTTTGAGTGATTCCGGCGAGGTGGTTAATTTTCCAGCCGACTTAGCCATTTGCCGAGATATATTCACGGCCAGAATCTTGGTTCATCGTGTTTGCCGAGTTAATTCTCGGCCAAACCAACCAAAACACTAGTCAACATTCAAGAATTCACATTTGCAGAGCTCTTTCTCGGCCAAACTACGAAAGAGTCATTTGCCGAGCTCGTTGCTCTGCATATCACCATTTCGACCAAGACCCCATTTGCAGAGCTCTATTCTCTGCAAATCGACCTATTGTCCTATACTTAACCGATTTTCGACCCGAACACCTCATTTGCCGAGCTCCCAGCTCGGCACTCAATACAACTCGAGTCATACTTAGACAAAATTTCTCCAAAACCCCATTTGCAGAGCTCTATTCTCTGCAAATCAACCATTTGTCCTACACTTAACCAATTTTCACCCGAACACCTCATTTGCCGAGCTCCCAGCTCGGCACTCAATACAACTCGAGTCATACTTAGACAAAATTTCTCCAAAACCCCATTTGCAGAGCTCTATTCTCTGCAAATCAACCATTTGTCCAGACTTAACCAATTTTCACCCAACACTTCATTTGCCGAGCTTATATCTCGGCAAATAGACCAAAATTTTCAAACCTTTTTCTAATCGAGTTTTACCTTTGTACCATTCTTGGTGTGCAATTTGTGAAAAAAATTGTTTTGAAAACCCCATTTGCCGAGCTTTTATCTCGGCAAATCGCACTTTCGATCTTCAAGTGTTGAATCTTGGCTGTTTGTTGATGTGCTTGCTTGAATCGGTTGTGTGGTGTATATGTTTTTATCTTTTACCCGGTCATCATTTGATTTGTCATAGTTTTTAATCGGTTGTGTTTGAGTTACAATCAACGAAATGATATGAATTTGTAACTCAAAGAAAGACAGAAAGCTAGTTTTTGGGTGGAGTATTTGTTGAGCAGATAAATAAAAGGAAAGAGTGGTATAATTTTTTTTTGTGGGTCTCCTTACTTGTTTCTGTCAAGATTCTTTTCAAAAAGTGAAAAAGCAATACGTGTTGCAGTATACAAGTCTCATGCGTGTCCTTTTACTATTTTAATAGTCATATGTGAGCTGTATCATGTGTCTTGAATAGCGCGTTCATCTTGGGTGTAACAAGTATAGCACGTGATGTCTTTATCAGTTTACAAAGTGTATCGCGTGTCAATTTTATTAAACGTGTTGCAGTGGGTATATTTTCTCAAGTGGTCAAAGTTATTTGATTCATATTGTGTTCACGTGATTGTAGGTGGTCTGCTTTTTCAAAGTGATAAATTGTTGGACTTTTGAGGTAGAAAGCGTGTTACAGTGGGAATCTTCACGCGTGGTCAGACTGTTGAGTCATTTTGAGTTCACGTTTGTTTTTAATTTTTTTTGTTCTTTGTAATAAAAGTTTTTTTTATATAGTGTGTCATAAAAAGTGTAGTCTACGTTTTTTTGGATTGTGTACAAGTTTCATTACTCATTTTTTTTCTTGTTAGTCGTTATTTTTCAAGTTTTATTGATTTTTTTTTGGGTTTTTAATTAGAATTTGATTTGGGCTAAATTGTGTAACTGGGCTGATCTTGTACTAGTTTTATTTGGGCCAACAATATTAGTGTCATATTTTTGGACTAAATTTTAGTTGGGCCGAAACTTATAGTTCATTTGGGCAGAAATTGTTTGTTGGACTTACATTTTTAATTGTTAGACTGAATTTTTGAGATTCTTTTTGAGTTGTTCGTTTATTGGGTTGTCGTCAACTTTTGATTCAAAATGTCAACCAAAGAGATCAAATTTGAACCAAGCTTTGGTTTATATAACTTTCATAATAGTCAAAAGTGTTCATGTTTTCAAGGAAATAATCATGCTTGTGTTGTTCGAGTGTATCAAGAGTTTGAGGATGTGTCCAAGAGATTCAAAGCTCTTTGTGAGGAGCGTGTGTGTTTTGTGTCTGACATTAAAGACTTGAAATCGATTATTTCTTCGTACCAGACTTCAGAAAATTTTGAGTCAATAAAGTTCAATGTGCCAGATAAACTGATGACTATGTTCATTCAAGAACCCACAGGGGATGAAATTTGGGATCATAAAAATTGTCGTTGTACATGTAATTTACATCCCAAGATTTTCAACAACAAACATGTTCCATGTGCTGTCATTCGTTTTCAAGAAAAACGATTCATGTATGAGACAAGTCAAAAACTCATGGAACAAAACAAAAGTCTTCAACTTGAAATTGACCAACTCATGTCAGAGAACAAAGAACTCAAATCTGCAAATGATCTTACTTTGTCCAACATGGAAAGTCTTCAAAAAGAAAATGATCATTTGCAATCCAAGTTTTTATTTTCTTATTTTTGAAAAATCCAAAAAGATTTTCATTTTCTTATTTTTGAAAAATCCAAAAAGATTTTCATTTTCTTATTTTTGAAAAATCCAAAAAGATTTTCATTTTCTTATTTTTGAAAAATCCAAAAAGATTTTCATTTTCTTATTTTTGAAAAATCCAAAAAGATTTTCATTTTCTTATTTTTGAAAAATCCAAAAAGATTTTCATTTTCTTATTTTTGAAAAATCCAAAAAGATTTTCATTTTCTTATTTTTGAAAAATCCAAAAAGATTTTCATTTTCTTATTTTTGAAAAATCCAAAAAGATTTTCATTTTCTTATTTTTGAAAAATCCAAAAAGATTTTCATTTTCTTATTTTTGAAAAATCCAAAAAGATTTTCATTTTCTTATTTTTGAAAAATCCAAAAAGATTTTCATTTTCTTATTTTTGAAAAATCCAAAAAGATTTTCATTTTCTTATTTTTGAAAAATCCAAAAAGATTTTCATTTTCTTATTTTTGAAAAATCCAAAAAGATTTTCATTTTCTTATTTTTGAAAAATCCAAAAAGATTTTCATTTTCTTATTTTTGAAAAATCCAAAAAGATTTTCATTTTCTTATTTTTGAAAAATCCAAAAAGATTTTCATTTTCTTATTTTTGAAAAATCCAAAAAGATTTTCATTTTCTTATTTTTGAAAAATCCAAAAAGATTTTCATTTTCTTATTTTTGAAAAATCCAAAAAGATTTTCATTTTCTTATTTTTGAAAAATCCAAAAAGATTTTCATTTTCTTATTTTTGAAAAATCCAAAAAGATTTTCATTTTCTTATTTTTGAAAAATCCAAAAAGATTTTCATTTTCTTATTTTTGAAAAATCCAAAAAGATTTTCATTTTCTTATTTTTGAAAAATCCAAAAAGATTTTCATTTTCTTATTTTTGAAAAATCCAAAAAGATTTTCATTTTCTTATTTTTGAAAAATCCAAAAAGATTTTCATTTTCTTATTTTTGAAAAATCCAAAAAGATTTTCATTTTCTTATTTTTGAAAAATCCAAAAAGATTTTCATTTTCTTATTTTTGAAAAATCCAAAAAGATTTTCATTTTCTTATTTTTGAAAAATCCAAAAAGATTTTCATTTTCTTATTTTTGAAAAATCCAAAAAGATTTTCATTTTCTTATTTTTGAAAAATCCAAAAAGATTTTCATTTTCTTATTTTTGAAAAATCCAAAAAGATTTTCATTTTCTTATTTTTGAAAAATCCAAAAAGATTTTCATTTTCTTATTTTTGAAAAATCCAAAAAGATTTTCATTTTCTTATTTTTGAAAAATCCAAAAAGATTTTCATTTTCTTATTTTTGAAAAATCCAAAAAGATTTTCATTTTCTTATTTTTGAAAAATCCAAAAAGATTTTCATTTTCTTATTTTTGAAAAATCCAAAAAGATTTTCATTTTCTTATTTTTGAAAAATCCAAAAAGATTTTCATTTTCTTATTTTTGAAAAATCCAAAAAGATTTTCATTTTCTTATTTTTGAAAAATCCAAAAAGATTTTCATTTTCTTATTTTTGAAAAATCCAAAAAGATTTTCATTTTCTTATTTTTGAAAAATCCAAAAAGATTTTCATTTTCTTATTTTTGAAAAATCCAAAAAGATTTTCATTTTCTTATTTTTGAAAAATCCAAAAAGATTTTCATTTTCTTATTTTTGAAAAATCCAAAAAGATTTTCATTTTCTTATTTTTGAAAAATCCAAAAAGATTTTCATTTTCTTATTTTTGAAAAATCCAAAAAGATTTTCATTTTATTACTTTTAGAAAAATCCAAAAAGATTTTCATTTTCTTATTTTTGAAAAATCCAAAAAGATTTTCTCTTTTAATCATTTTGTTTATTTACTTTGTCTTTGAGTTTCTCACAATGTTTTGGATGAGATGCAAGGCATCGAACGCCTTTGTGTACTGCCTTTGTTGTCTCATTTTTAATGTTTGTGAGCAACTAATTTTTGGGCTAAATTTTTAGATTCTTTTCTTGAGTTGTTCGTTTATTGGGTTGTCGTCAACGTTTGATTCAAAATGTCAACCAAAGAGATCAAATTTGAACCAAGCTTTGGTTTATATAACTTTCATAATAATCAAAAGTGTTCATGTTTTCAAGGAAATAATCATGCTTGTGTTGTTCGAGTGTATCAAGAGTTTGAGGATGTGTCCAAGAGATTCAAAGCTCTTTGTGAGGAACGTGTGTGTTTTGTGTCTGACATTAAAGACTTGAAATCGATTATTTCTTCGTACCAGACTTCAGAAAATTTTGAGTCAATAAAGTTCAATGTGCCAGATAAACTGATGACTATGTTCATTCAAGAACCCACAGGGGATGAAATTTGGGATCATAAAAATTGTCGTTGTACATGTAATTTACATCCCAAGATTTTCAATAACAAACATGTTCCATGTGCTGTCATTCGTTTTCAAGAGAAACGATTCATGTATGAGACGAGTCAAAAACTCATGGAACAAAACAAAAGTCTTCAACTTGAAATTGACCAACTCATGTCAGAGAACAAAGAACTCAAATCTGCAAATGATCTTACTTTGTCCAACATGGAAAGTCTTCAAAAAGAAAATGATCATTTGCAATCCAAGTTTTTCAAATTCACAAATGAGTTGGACAATTCTTCCAAAAAGCTCAATAAAATTGTTTTGGACAATCAATCAAAAGAACTTGTTTTGCAACAAAAGATTTCTGAGCTTAACCATGAGTTGCGAAACAAGTCCACCATTTTTGAGAGCAAAGTTGAAGAAGGAAGAACAAAGTTTTGTGCTCAAATCAAGTGTCTTGAAGACAAGTGTTTGCAACTTCAGTCAAACGAAGCATCTTTGACAAAGAAAATTTCCGACCTTGAGATTGAATTGCAAACACAAACCAAATCTTTTCAGCATCAAACTCATTGTTCTGTCTCTCTTGACCTTCCTAAAGAAGTTGTTGAAGGTTGCACTGAACCTGGTTGTCCTGTATGTGAAGTTGTGGATTCTTCTGTAACAAGTGAATGTGATGTTGTTAAGATCGTTGAGAACTCAACTAAGACTGATGTTGATTGTGTTGTACTCAAACTAATTGTCCTATTTTTGTGAACTCTTATGTGCAGACTGATTGTGATAAGGTTGAGACTGTTGAAACTTCTATTCAGACTGATCCTGATGTTCCAAAGAAGGTTTACACGGGTAAATTTTCTAAACCTTTTGGAAGAAAGGTGTCTCAGTTTACTAATTACTCCTTACAAAAGGGTAAGAAGTTTTCTAAGAAACCTATTTTAGATGGAACAACTACTTTTGTCTCTTTTCTATCATTTGAGGATAATTCTGAACACATTTTTCAAGCAAAATCTCAATTGACTAAATCTAAATGGAAACCGATTTCAAAAGATAAGTCAGTTGAGTCAAAATCATTCAAATATTCATTTTCGGAACTTTTTGATCTTGTACCAAAACCTGTGAAAACAGTTGTGCAAAAAGTGAATGATTTTGCTTCGAAAAATCATTCTTCAACTCAATCTACCAAGATTGGAAGCTTTTCAAAGAAATCAAATGATTTTTCACCGTTGCTTCCACGAAAACTCTTTTCAACTAAACCACCGGGTTTTAGTTCAACGTGGAATGCAACATCTATTCATCAAATCGATGAGACTTACATTTGGACATTCAAGAATTCAAAAACCATTGGACCCAATCTCAAATGGGTTCCAAAAGTGATTTCCAAGTGATTTGATGAATAGTGGCTTATGCACACATCAGTGTATAACCCGTGCTAAAACCGTTTTCGTAATTTCATTACTTTTAGAAAAATCCAAAAAGATTTTCATTTTCTTATTTTTGAAAAATCCAAAAAGATTTTCATTTTCTTATTTTGAAAAATCCAAAAAGATTTTCATTTTCTTATTTTTGAAAAATCCAAAAAGATTTTCATTTTCTTATTTTTGAAAAATCCAAAAAGATTTTCATTTTCTTATTTTTGAAAAATCCAAAAAGATTTTCATTTTCTTATTTTTGAAAAATCCAAAAAGATTTTCATTTTCTTATTTTTGAAAAATCCAAAAAGATTTTCATTTTCTTATTTTTGAAAAATCCAAAAAGATTTTCATTTTCTTATTTTTGAAAAATCCAAAAAGATTTTCATTTTCTTATTTTTGAAAAATCCAAAAAGATTTTCATTTTCTTATTTTTGAAAAATCCAAAAAGATTTTCATTTTCTTATTTTTGAAAAATCCAAAAAGATTTTCATTTTCTTATTTTTGAAAAATCCAAAAAGATTTTCATTTTCTTATTTTTGAAAAATCCAAAAAGATTTTCATTTTCTTATTTTTGAAAAATCCAAAAAGATTTTCATTTTCTTATTTTTGAAAAATCCAAAAAGATTTTCATTTTCTTATTTTTGAAAAATCCAAAAAGATTTTCATTTTCTTATTTTTGAAAAATCCAAAAAGATTTTCATTTTCTTATTTTTGAAAAATCCAAAAAGATTTTCATTTTCTTACTTTTGAAAAATCCAAAAAGATTTTCATTTTCTTATTTTTGAAAAATCCAAAAAGATTTTCTCTTTTAATCATTTTGTTTATTTACTTTGTCTTTGAGTTTCTCACAATGTTTTGGATGAGATGCAAGGCATCGAACGCCTTTGTGTACTGCCTTTGTTGTCTCATTTTTAATGTTTGTGAGCAACTTTTAAACCTTTTACTCACCCTTTATATGCAAAACCTTTGTTTATATCATGCATATATTTAGGGGGAGTTTGTTTATAAAACCAAAACTTTCAAGTGTTTAAACTCATTTTCCATTTTAAAACACTTTGGAAGATTTTCAAACCATTTTCGATCAAATTCATAGAAGTTCGGTGTTAGATTTGCACATGAGAGTTTAGGCCACTCATAAATACTCCATGATCTTGTCATCGCCGATGAGATCTAACCCCGGAGTTAAATTCTCAATTTAGATTGTGAGGGTTTATGAGCGTGTTGATGTTGTTTGTGCAAATAGGCCATGAGGGAGTAGTCGAAAAGTGAGAGGTTACGGTGAAAAGATGATGTGAGAAAGGGCTAAAAGAAATGAAAGCCCTCCCAAAATTCTCTAAACGCCGGGTCAACACGTTTCTATCGGATTTCATATGTTGATTTCTCGATATTGAAAAAGACTTCATGGACCCAGTGAAGCAATGCACATCTTTACCTAACCACTCAAGTGTTTCTTAACAAATACTTGTTTTATTCTCACGGAGATTTTCACATTTCTATTGACTCTTCTTTTGGAAGATGTTGATATTGAAAAAGGGAGACACTCTGCTCCGGTCCCCGACTTCAGTTGATCACTATTGAGTCTAGAGCGTACTTGATATATCTTTCTTTCATTTGCCTAGGACACATAGAGTCTTTATATGTCTTTGTGACATTGCATATCTTTGTGATATTGCCGGAACATTCGTAGTGATATCATATTATTGATATTCCATGATGATCGAATGGAAATCCTACCAATGCTAACATCTTTTCCAACGTTGAACGTAGGTCTCACATTTTCATTTTATGAATTTGCTGAGTAAACGAGAAGTCTATGTGACCTCGGATTTATTTTCCCAAAAGTCTTTGAGGATAGTAAGACATGGTTATCGAACGCCTTTGTGACACTGACCATGAATTACATTCTTTAAAGCAATCTATCGGTTGAAAAGCCATAGACCGAACCATTAGAGATAAGCTTTGTGCATTTCTCGATGATAATGGGAAGTCCTAAAATAGTAATCGTATTTTTAGGCCACACCATTAATCCTTTTGATTTTTGGTTGTGTTAACGGATCATTATTATCCGGTTTTCACTTCTCTTCACACAAACACAAAGAACCCAAACACCATTATAAAATCTTTTTCCAACAACGCAACCTCACATTCTAGTTCACCAATAGGTTCATTGGGAATTGGGAATTGGGTTGGGTCAATCATTATTGTATGATGAAACCGTTTCACATTTTCATCATAAGGGGGAGAAATGATTAAATGATTGATAGATAGAATTCAAGGATATAGGTAGAATTTGATTGATAGAATTTGTTTGAGGATGATTCATAGTGTTTGGTTGTTTAAAGGATCGTTAGTTTAGGTGAAGAGAGTGAATAATTATTGTGCTAAGTTGAAAGATTGTTTTGAGAAAGTTAAAGAAAGATTGATTCGAGATCGAGTATATTCAATATGATGTACATGGTCGATAATTGAAAGATTTATTGGATAATTGACCAGTGGTTGATGATCACAAGAGTTTGAGATTGAATAATGTTTGAGAAGAAATGAAAAGTTTGAGATTGAATAATGTTTGAGAAGAAATGAAAAGTTTGAGATTGAATAGAGATGTTTGATGATTACAAGAAAAGTTTGAGATTGAATAATGTTTGAGAAGAAATGAAAAGTTTGAGATTGAATAGAGATTGTCGTTTGTTGATGCTACAAAGAAAATTAAGTTGGATAGTTAAGTTTGTTCTTTAATTGAAGAGATTGTTCATTTGAGGGGGAGCAAGAGATTAAAGATTTGTTATTGAATAATTTGCTCCGAGATAGTTGTTTGATTGAGGGGGAGCAAAAGTTAATTGATCAAAGAATCAAGTGCTCCAAGATGTTTATTGATTTAGAGACAAGTTCGATCAAGAATTGAAGTTTTAAAGTCAAATCAAATTTCCGCATTCCAAAACCAAGCTTCCGAAATGCCAAGAGGTTTCAAAGTCAAAACCAAGCTTCCGCAAAGCCAAAAGAATTCAAAGTCAAATCCAAGCTTCCGCATGCTACTCAAAGTTCAACTTACTTCTCAAAGCAACATCAAGTTGAAATCAACATTCAAAGGTTCAAGTTGTGAAAGCTTAAAAGCTACAAAGATTTCAAAGGTGCTTCCAAAGTATTCAAAGTTGCAAGAGAAGATCAAGTTGTAGAAAGTCATCGTCAAGAATATTTGTTTGTTGAGAAGATTCAAAGTCAAAGTTGATATAAGAAGTTGAAGACAATGAGAAAGCTTCAAAGTCCAATCAACATTGAAGATTTTCAACAAATGGGCTCATCATGTTATTTAAAGACCGAAGACGATGCAACATTTACAATTCAACACCAAGGGGGAGATTGTTAGAAATATAAAATGGTGTTAAATTGTAATATGTCTAGTTATATAAGGGGTATTAGTGTTAATTAGATGATAGGTATAAATACCCCTTCCTTAATCATTTGTAACTAAGCCTTTACATTAATCCCACACTTACTTCTCTCTAATTTACTTTCTCTCTCTAAGATCATCTTCAACCTCCCATTCACACACTTACACACATTTCACACACTACCTTAAATCCACCATTAAAGCTTCAATTAAGCTCTAGTTTCTTTATAACAATTGGTATCAGAGCAATCAAACCAAAACCGTAAACACCAAGCATATCAAAATGAATGAAGAATCTCACATATTTGGTGTTTGGGAAATTTGAGTATGCAAGTAATGTTATCAATCCCAAAAGGATTAGCCCAATAACTGTTCAGAACACATTTCGCCGGTTAAATTTAGTACCAAGGAAAAAAATTTGTAGTAAAATTGCTTATTAAGATATTATGAATTAAGTGACAAAAGCAATCTACCACAAGGACAAGCTCAGCAAAAGTTTCAAATCATATCATCTTCAGTCATCTTACCAAATACAAACAACCAATCTCAAACATGCACATCATAGTTCAGAGTTCAAAATAGAACCCTTACTCTTGGATAAATCCAAAAGTCTATGAGAGGGACACATTTACAAGAACGGTTAAATCTCAATGGCAAAACAACAAAAGAGATATATCCGGTTGCTTAAACCTATTTGCCACCCCCCCCCCCCACACACACACACTTAAGATGGACAATGCCCTCAATGTCCAATACTCGGTCAAAACAAGGGTAAATAGGGGTAAGCAAAATAGATAGAAAGAATGAGAACACATACCGGATTATGGACACATTCCGTTTTCAAAACAAGTAAGTCGACCCCGCACCACAAATTGCTCTTCCTAAAAAGGAAGTCCAATTTGCTTGACGGGAGAAACAAACTAGTCCAAAACGGAATGTGCGAGAGCTGTGTGCGAAACAATGTCAGTAAAGATGCCAATAAAAATGTTGCGCTGAACTTACTGCCAGCATATGCACGTGACATCATAGTGAGCTACTAACACGATCACACAATCAAACAAATCGATGCCACTGAATGTAGGTGAGAATGAGAATCCAATGAGACCATCAATTCGGATAAACCTGCTGAATTACAATCCAAAAGAACAACCATCCAAAATATCCTAAAATAGTTCAAACTAAATAAAGTATCATGCAGAAAATAAAGGAAACAAAGGGAAATACAAATGTTTCATCACCCCCGGATGGGAATCATATCCTCTTACTGCTGCTGACCATGGTAACCATAGGGTAATCCGGGTGCTCCAAAAATACTCGTCACCAAATCGTACTCCTCTTCCTGAGCTGCACCAGAACCCCCTGCATCTCCTCCACTAGACATACCAGCACCAAAACCTGATTGAGTACCTGCAAAAGAAGAGAAACCACCGCCAACACTGCCACCCTGATAATCCCCAAACTGAACTGGGCCTCGAGGTGAACCACCCAAATCATGGGGTGGTGGTGGCATGTCCCCCGGGGCAGTAGCGCGTGAGTAATATGACTGGCCTCCCTGGCGATAATCAGGGACAAAAATCGGCGGTGGGGAGAACTGAGGAACTGGGTCGGGTCGAACAAACTCCCTACCATGATACTGGGCATCCCACATCGGCTGATAGTAGTCAAGACAATAGTTTGTGTGGGCCTGCTGCGAACCAATCCAGCTAAATTCCTGATCCATCCTCCTCTGAACAGTGTCCCCCAAAAGTGTAAAGTCAAACGAGCGAGGGACGGGAATGTTACGACCACCCCTCCTCGGTGGCTCCGGTGGAGCATCCGCCATCCCAACGTCAACATCAACCTCCTGTACGGGAGGTGGTCCTTCAACTTCACCCTCATCACCAACAACCGCTCTTGCTCGTTTGCTTTCTTCTTCCTCAAAATCTTTCCCCTCCATAGCTCATTATACGTAAAACTCTCCTGATGAACTGGTAATGAAAGATGAGTCTGGCAAGCATCTGAATCAAAGACTCCCATTCTCTTATAGATAACCGTGATGAAATGTCCCAAAACCAAATTTGAATCAGAATGGTTACACATTCGGTCAAGAAGTACAAGAGGAGGCAAAGCAAACCTTGATGGAGCACCTTCAGAAAATAGCTTAAGTAACCACAAATCATTCTGGTAAGCCTTTTCCCAATGAGTAGATCGTTGCACCAAGAATGTCACAAGCATGCGGTGGAGTAACCTCAAACGTACGTTCTTTATCTTCGACACACCACTAGTGTAGGTCCAAGTTTCTCCCCCCGTAATCCTTGTGAAATACTCCACAATCGACTCTCCATCCCCCAAATCAACTCCTGTCCTATAGCCCTTCTTCAAAATAGCCCTAAGATCCGTACTCTGCAACTCCTCCCTCGAATACATCCCACAATAATAACCAAACTCAGCAATCGACAGCTTCCTCTGTTGTCCCCCACAATAAAACCATACAATCCTTTCCTCAAAAATATCCTTAACTTTCCCCAACTCCTTCTTCAGCTTCAAAGTCGAATAAAACTCCAAACACAACTCACGGTAGGCGGGCTCACGGTTAGCAAAAACCCGCCGCCAAATCTCACAATTCACATCATACCCTCTTGTCTCCCTAGTACCAACTCTCAAACTCATAGACAACCACCTTCGTATGTCCTCCTGTACTCCATATAACTGAGCTTGAATAGGATGTAAATATCTCGCGGGACAGACGGCATGCTTAGCAAGCTTAAACAACTTGTTCTTGTATACGTTCTTGTGTGGTTGCTTAACACTTCCGAATGAGAGCCAAGCATGCCTCTCGTTCAGTTCACCTTCAATAAATGTAAGCGGCTCCTCCACCGGTTTCTTGGAAGTTTTACTCGGGACATCAACGGCCTCACTAGACGTGCCCTCACCCATTTTCCGTTTTCCCGCGGCCTTATCAGTTGATTCCTGCATTCACAAACATGAAAGCGACCAATCGTGAGTAATAAGAATGCAAAGTTGGGAACCATATTAAACAAATTGAAAATGTTGGCAGGGAAAGTCCCCCACTGCGGCGCAGTGTAGGCAAAACTGGGCAGACAAATATCACTGCGCGGCAGTGAGACATCACACCCCTCACTGCGGCACAGTGAGGTGTTTTTCTGGGCAACCTGGACGTGAAAACGAATGACAAAAGGGGGAAAAATCAAACAAGCAAACATAGGAATAAGAACCAGTAATCTCCACTTAAAACAACCAACACCTACATTCCCCCATACTTGTTCTTAAAAACAAATCCCCAATTTCAAAACCCTAATTTCTCAATTAAAATCAAAAATCGATGAACAAGTGAACAAGATGAATGTTTTAACACTAAAATAGCTTCTATTGTTCACAAGCATCAAAACCCCTAAATTAATTTGAACATTTGGCTAGCATAAACCCTAGAAATTGAAAACTTCAAAATAAAAGAAAAATAACAAGGAAACTAAAGAAAGAGACTTACTCCTCTCCCCATTGTGCAAATATGAAGCAAGAAACCTTGAAGAATTATTAAATATGGAAGAAAGGGAAGGATTTGAGGGGTGTTAGGTTTTTTTTCTTAAATGAGAGAAAGAGATAAGTGAAAAGTGAAAAAGGAATACCCACACTTACCCAGCCTTTATCTGACTTACCCGGCCTCCCACTGCGGCGCAGTGGCAATTCTTCACTCCCACTGCGGCGCAGTGGAAGGTATTCCAAAAATGAGCAGAGGCTTCTGGGGCTCGCATCTGGAACTCCACCCCTCACTGCGGCGCAGTGGGGGATTTCTGAAAATTTTCTTCACATTTTTTTATGTCAAAAGTCAAAAACTTACCCGGAACTGTATCAAATTGAAACCACACCTGCACTTACTAACTAAAACAAGATTAAAACTAACTAATTCAAAGAAAAGTAAAATGCGATAAAATAAACACGGGTTGCCTCCCGAGAAGCGCTTAAGTTATTAACGAGTCTTTAGCTTGACTCGACCAACTTTCAAGTATTCAACTCAAACACGGGGATCTCCTCAAATATCCCCTCGACCTGCTCTTCTTCCAAATATAGCTTAAGTCGATGACCATTGACAATGAACGATCCTTCACCATTTCGCTTAAACAACTCTACGTAACCCAATGGGTATACGTGCTTAATCACAAACGGTCCAATCCACCTAGAAGTTAGTTTAGGTTGCTTAATCTTAAATTTTGACAAGAACAACAACACCTTAGCCCAACCTTAAACTCCTTCCTACGAATCCTCTTATCATGCCAAATCTTGGTCCTTTCCTTATATAGCCTCGAATTCTCATAAGCACCTAGCCTAAGCTCATCAAGCTCGTGAAGTTGCAACATTCTAAGTTCACGCGCTTCCATCAAATCCAAATTCAAATTCCTCAAAGCCCAATATGCTTTATGCTCTATCTCTATAGGAAGATGGCAAGTTTTGCCATAGAGCAACCGGTATGGCGTGGTGCCAATCGGCGTCTTGTAAGCCGTCCTAAACGCCCACAAGGCGTCATCTAATTTTTTCGACCACACCTTGGGGTTATCCCCAACAGTTTTCTCAAGAATTCTCTTCAAGGCCCTATTCGTGTTTTCCACTTGACCACTGGTCTGTGGATGGTATGAGGTAGAAAAGTAATGGACAACACCGTACCTCTTCAACACTTTGGCTAACTGATGGTTTGCAAAATGGGTACCACGGTCACTAATCAGAGCTCTAGGGCAACCAAAACGACAGAACAACTATTTCAAGAAATCAATGACTACACGCGCGTCGTTCGTGGGCAAAGCCTTGGCTTCAGCCCATTTAGACACGTAGTCAACGGCGACAAGAATATACTGAAACTTATTAGACGGTGGGAAAGGTCCCATAAAGTCTATACCCCAGATATCAAAAACCTCACATACCTGAATACTCTGTTGAGGCATTTCGTCCCGTTTAGTGATGTTCCCCTGTCGCTGGCAGATGTCACAAGTCTCGACCAAAGTTTGGGCCTCTTTGAAAATCGTTGGCCAATAAAATCCTGCATCATAGACTTTCTTACCCGTGACTGAAGGACCATAATGACCCCCAGTTGGCCCGTAGTGACACACATCCAAAATCTCTCTTGTCTCACTTCCAACAACACATCTCCTCACCATACCATCTGCACAAACACAGAACAAATATGGCTTCTTCTTCTGCTGAGACGTGAAGTCATTAGGTATCTCACCTGCAACTAGATAATTAGCTATATATGCATACCAAGGAGTTTCATCAGTGTTAGAAATAAACATCAAAGACTCATCGGGGAAGTTATCATTGATATCCCCCTCTCGAAGTTCCTCGCGGTGGGGATCTTCCAAACGACTCAAATGGTCGGCAGCCAAATTTTCAGCCCCTTTCTTATCCTTTATCTCTATATCAAATTCTTGCAACAAAAGAATCCAACGGATAAGCCTGGGTTTAGCATCCTGTTTCGAGAACAGGTACTTCAGGGCTGAATGGTCAGTGAAAACTATGGTCTTACTCAAAACCAGATATGATCTAAACTTATCAAATGCAAAGACCACTGCAAGCAACTCCTTCTCTGTCGTGGTATAATTTTGCTGGGCAGGGTTCAAAGTCTTACTAGCGAAGTAAATGGGTTTGAAATGATTCTCAACCCTCTGCCCTAGCACAGCTCCAACAGCATAGTCGCTTGCATCACACATCAACTCGAAAGGCAATTCCCAATCTGGAGCTACCATGATGGGAGAATCAGTCAACTTCTCCTTCAATACCTGAAAAGCTCTCAAACAAGCATCGTCAAAAACAAAAGAAACGTCCTTCTCCAACAAGTGGGTCATAGGACGAGTAATCTTAGAGAAATCCTTAATAAACCGACGATAAAAACTGCATGTCCAAGAAAACTCCTTACCCCTTTCACATTGGAAGGTGGGGGTAATTTGGCAATAACATCTATTTTGGCCCGATCAACCTCAATCCCGGCTTTGGACACTTTATGTCCTAACACAATACCCTCAGTGACCATAAAATGGCACTTTTCCCAATTCAAGACAAGGTGTGCCCTCTCACACCTTTCCAACATCCTATCCAAGTTAATCAAGCAAGAATGAAATGAATCCCCAAAGACTGAAAAGTCATCCATGAAAACTTCCATGGAAGTTTCAAGCATGTCTTGAAAGATAGCAATCATGCACCTTTGAAAGGTGCCAGGGGCATTACATAGACCAAACGACATTCGCCGATAAGCAAAAGTGCCAAAGGGACAAGTGAAAGTGGTTTTCTCTTGGTCCTTGGGATCAATGGGTATTTGGAAGTACCCGGAAAACCCATCCAAGAAACAGAAATATTCATTCCCCGCTAGACGTTCCAGCATTTGGTCAATAAAAGGGAGAGGAAAGTGATCCTTACAGGTGGCATCATTAAGCTTACGGTAGTCTATACAAACCCGCCAACCCGTAATAGTCCTAGTGGCCAAAAGCTCTTTGTTATCATTCTCAATGACTGTCATGCCCCCCTTCTTGGGCACACAGTGAACAGGGCTTACCCAGCACATCAAGAAGCTTAATGACCTCCTTCTTGACAACCTCTTTCATTTTCGGATTCAGCCTCCTTTGTCGCTGGACAACGGGCTTAACATCATCAAGAAAGTCAATCTTATGCTGGCAAAAATCAGGACTAATTCCTGGAATATCTGTAGTCTTCCAAGCAAAAGCCCGCTTATGGGCTTTAAGAACAGACATGAGATGGTCTTTCTCGTCACTCGAGAGTGAGGACGAGATAACCACTGGAAGAGAAGACTCACCTGACAAATATGCATACTCTAGATGGGTTGGAAGCGGCTTAAGCTCCAAGTCAGCGGGTGGTACATCAACCGAGTTAGGTACCCTTGTACTTCCGTCAGCAACTTCCTCAAAAGTTTCGTCTTCTAGAGGTGACTCATCCAAGCTCAGTGCCAAGACTTCTGCAAACAAAGCTTCATCAGTAATATCTCCAGATCCAAAGTTAGCGAACTCTTCCTCTCCAACTCTATCTCCATCAACTCCCTGAATTCCTGATCTAAAGCATCGTCAATGACATCGATCCTGAAACAAGTCTCATCATTAGAATATGAATGCTTTAAAGACTTTTCAACATTAAATACAATTTCTGTTCCCACGCCTAAGGAAATCTCCTTATCCTTCACACGGATTACGGCATCCGCGGTATTCAGGAATGGGCATCCTAGAATAAGAGGGACCTTCGCATCCTCCTCCATCTCGAGGATAACGAAGTCAACAAGAAAAACAATATGGCCTACTCGGACGCTCATGTTCTCAGCAATCCCGATGGGATACTGAAATGAATGGTCAGCAAGTCTTATACTCATGCGAGTAGGGCGAAGGACTCCCAAAGACAACTTGGCATAAACCGAGTAAGGCATCAAATTGATGCTAGCCCCTAAATCAGCTAGGGCTTTACAAGTAAGAGTTCTAATGGAGCAAGTGATAAGAAAACTCCCTGGGTCTTCTAGCTTTGGCGGCATTTGGTTCTGCACAATAGCAGAACACTCGGCATTAAGAAAAGTGGCCTTTGCCTCTTCAAATTTTCCTTTGTCCGTCACAAGCTCCTTAAGGAACTTGGCATAACTTGGCATCCCCTGAATGAGATCAACTAAAGGAACATTGATATGAACATTTTTGATCATCTACAAACTTGTTATATTGCTCCTTCAGCTTTGCTTTCTTGAATCTCTGTGGAAATGGTATCTTCGGCTTGTACGGTTTAACCTCTGGAACCGCATCCGGTTTTGGTGGAGTGGCCGGAGTCTTCACGGTCGGATCTTCCTCCATCTCAAGCTTTTCATCAACAATATCTTCATCGCTCCCTTTATCCTACACATCTGAAACAACATCATTAGGCATAGGAGGTGGGTCATAAGACTTACCAGTACGAGTGGTAATGGCATTAGCTTGCTCATTACGGGCTGGAGGTGGAGTGTATTTCTGTCCCGAATTAAACTGAGGCCTAGGATTCTGCTGTGTGTTGCTAGGAAGATCCCCGTGGGCCTAGCAAGAGCTGCCATCCTACTTTCGAGATCCTTGAAGTTAGCACCCTGATTTTTCATGTTGATTTCCACCTTCCCGTTTATCCGATCCATCCTCTCACTCAAAGCCTTAGTATCCTCCCTGATCCTTTGAATGCTAGTGTTTGTTTCAGCTTGATTACTTGCCAGTTGCTTCATCATCTCTCTCAACTCGGCATTGGGATCAGTAGTAGAAGAAGAACCTGATCCTTGAGCCTGCTGAGTAAGCTGCTGTTGAGGCTGATTCTGAAAATTATCTCTTTGCCACCTGTTACCTGCAAAACGAGAATTATTAGCTTGAAAAGAAGAATTATAGGAAGGATTACCTGAAGGCCGGTTTTGGTAACCGGTGTTGCGATGGAAGTTCCCTTGGGGTTGATTCTGAACATAGTTCACATCTTCGGGTGCCCTATTGGGGCACTCATCATAGTAGTGCAAATCTCCACAATGATCACACCCGTCAGCGAGAACCTTAACATCCCTCAAGTGCACCAAACCTAGTCTCTTGTGCAGTAAATCTCTTATCCATATGCGCGGATAGTGCCTGAATCTCTCCAATAACCGCCGAATCATTACTAGCTTCAGCCTTAGCAACTCTCCCTTCCTTAGTGCCCTTTTTCATCTTCCTTTCATTCTCAAAAATCGTTCATCATCCACCGTGGAGTTATCCTTTGCCATGTCTTCCAAAATCTGATATCCTTCGTTGGGTGTGATATTATTGAAACTACCCCCGAAGGCATATCCCAATTCTCGCTTAGACTTCTTATCTAACCCCTCAAAGAAAATCTCAACATACTGTTCCTTAGTCAAATTGTGTCCTGACAGTTTCTCAACATCTCCTTGAATCGAACCCAAGCATCCACAACATCTTCATCTTCATTTTGTTCAAAAGACCTTATCATATTTTCTAACCTTCTTTGAGTTCGGAGTGAGTAAAATTCACCAATAAAAGCCTCCTTAAGTTGATCCCAAGTAGTGATTGAATTCTCTGGTAGATCATTAAACCAATCAAGTGCTTCTCCGGTTATCGAAATTGGAAATGTCTCAAGCTTCACGACATTCATTTGATTTTGACCATATTGATAAAGTCGAGCCAACTTTTCAAACCGATCCAAATGTTGGTAAGGATCCCATTTCCTTTTTCCGTCGAACTGTTGCTCTTCTATACTCTTGAGATGATTTCCTTTCAAATTGAAAGTGTGATCAATGGCCGGAGGTCTAATGGCAGAGCCACGGTTGGTTGGAATAGTTCGAACCCTCTCGCCATAGCGAGTGTCATTTGGATCCCTTGGTTGTTCGTCACCCATCTCTTCTTGCTTAACTTCTAGATTGAAGAATTCGTCTAAAAAAACCCTTCCTCATCTGAATCAGGAGTGAGTTTAGCTATAGGTGAGAACGGTGTTGGTATAGGTGTTGTGGGTTCAGTGAAATTAAACCGACGCCCTCTTGGTCTTCTCGGAGTAGACAAAGGACTATGCAAAGGTAGACCCGAAGAACGCAAGTTCATCAACTAAAAGAAATATACCTGCAAACACACAACTAACACAAACACGTCAAATGCACCGGTGATAAGAAAAGATAACTAAACTAATAAAACAAGTAACTTTCTCACGCGTGAGAAAGGATCAAACCACTAAAGTAACAACTAAATCGGCACAAATCCCCGGCAGCGGCGCCAAAAACTTGATGTGTGAAATCGAGTTTAAATTTATAAACAAGTACCGACCAAAAACCGACTACTACACATTTTCAGGCAGTGGACCTGATCACATATAGTATAGTAATTAGTAAGTCCGAGGTCGTTCGCAGGGATTGGTTTTGAAATAATTGTTTGCTAAAGTAGTTTTAGAAAAAGGATGGAACCGTAGCCGAATTGCTACCTAACTTTGACAATTGAAGTAAAAGAAATTTAAATAACAAGACAAAATAAAATAAAGTAGTTTTCAGACAATATTAATAAAGATCATCCACTTCGAATCCACTCGACTACAGCTATGATTGCATTCGTTAAAACCAAATTCTAAGGAGTTGACAAGATAATCGTGAATGGATAAAAATGCTCACGTGGTACCACCAACCGCTCGCAAATCACCCAAACACCTAAATTGCTAGTTTAATTACCCAAGCCGGTACCACCAATGCCTAGGAAATCTCCCCAACGATTAGTTTGATTGATTATCCAAATATCAATTATGCCTATGTGAATTAAAACGTGGTACCACCAACCGTTTCTAAACACGTTTACCGATTAATTCCTATTATCGACTTGACATCCACCGTCATACCATGAACCGGTGACAAACGATCAAAGACAATCGAATTGAAACGATAAATATATTCACCTTGTACCACTAACGATGAACACATAAACCATCAACATCAATAGAATAAATCACAAGGAAATTAATTGATAAAGATCACGACACAACGATAATTGAATCAACTCTTGAATTAAAATTATGCAATCATATCATTCGTCAAGTTTCATCAAAGTGGATGATTAAGAATTCTAGCCACTCATGCTAAATTGAAATTCATAAACGAAATTGAAAGAGAACATATTGTACCAATGATTGTTTAAATTAAAATTGCAAAGACGGAAAAGTAGATACGATCTAGACGGTGTTCTTGAATCTTCAATGAATCCAATTGATGGAATTTGAGATCACCCTTGAAGGAATTTGTGTGGAACAGCCCCTAGAAACAAATTTTGATGATGAAAAACGGTTTTTTTTATCTTGCTTATATATCCCCTCCCATTTGAACGGCTGAAAAGCTGAAACATTAGGCTCCCCGTACTGCTGAATGTGGCGCAGTGAGACTGGCGTAATCCCACTGTGGCGCAGTGGGATATCTCTGAAAATTAATGTTTTTTTCTCGACCTTGAATGCGGCGCAGTGGAGCATGGTTCCTACCACTGCGACGCAGTGAAGGATCTCTGAAATACATGTGGCCTTCTCACCCAATGACTGCGGCGCAGTGGTACTAACCTCCTCAAAAGTGCACCAAATGGACGCGCAACCTGCTAAGAACCTGAAAGCACTAACAAACACCATAAACGCGCCAAATGCATACAAAATTGACTCGAAACACATACGAAAAAAACCATAAATGATGTGGGCGATCTATATAAATTGGACACATGAAATCCCTATATGAAACTGTTGCTTGTCCTGAAGCAACGTAATCATTTTTAGCAATCAAGGTGTCTATCAGGTTCAATTGTTTGGGGTAGAATTTTCACTACTAGGATCCTGACAAGAATTTACACTTTAGTCCTTCTACGATAAATACTTAACAATGCGTTGTCTCAAAGGATCCTTATGTAACACCCCAACTAAGGCGGAACATTGAGATGTACAGAAAGTCAAGTATTCAAAACAAAGGATAATAGATAAACATTCACCATAGCTTTATTTGATAAAAGAATTTACAAATGTACAAGCATGTGAACCAATCCCCAAGTACAATGCGTCCACCGTACTTGGATATTAAGTCCACGAAACAAATAACAAATACATGAAACGGTATACTACAATGATCAAGGCGGATTCCATTGCCCATCACAAGGTTTGATCTTTGACTCCAAAGTTCAATGCAAATAATCATGATGCATATAATTCCTCAAAGCTTATGCTAATTCCTGAAAAGCAAGAAGAAAAAGTGTCAACTACGAAAACGTAGTTGGTGAGTGCATAGGTTTTCAAGTAAATTTCGTTACATATTCATTGCAAAACTTGGAAAACATATTATTACATATCAATATACCCAAACCACATGACCGACAAAATTCTCATCTCAAACTATCAAGTTTTTCCAAATACATAATTGTAACACCCCGACTATAGCGGAAACACGAGATGCCACAGAACGACATGGTACAAAAGATTTAAGTAATAAACATCAACATAAAGTTTCAAATGCCATTCAAATTAAAAAGGTAACAAGTTCAAGTTGACGTTTAATAATCATTACATAACCAAATTCATAACCAAAGATCAAATGTTTGCGTTACTAGTCCACATACAACAAGTAAACACATCATCCATGAAGCGGTCCGAAAGCTAACTTATTGCCCTAGACCTGAAAAGCATGAGAAAAAGTGTCAACTACGAGAGTTGAGTGAGTTCATAGGATTATGCTAACAACACACATATATTTAATCCAATTCAAGAAGGAATAAGTCATAAATTTCCAAGAATTCCATCTCACTGTCCATACCCAAACCGTATGTTCAATCAATAATTGTCATCCATAATATAATATCAATACCTCTGGGTCAATGGTAAGACTACCATGACATAATTTGATGAGATTTCTCTTGAGCCACTACTAAGACCGGTTATGTCCCAATAATCAATATATAATGTCCCAAATGATAAGATAATGATAATAAGCACATGCTGTCAATCACGTGCATAAAGATAACCAAGGGTCGTGCCATGGAGACGCCCATAAATATATAGTAGTTAGAGCACCGCGAGGCCAGACTGGCGATGAAGGTGGCCACCAAGGCAGACCAAACATCCCACCGTTACCTATAATAGTGGATGAGGGGACAAGTCCTAGTTGCGCAACCCTCTAACTACAGGCCTCAAATGAGTTAATAGTAGTGTACAGGGGACCACCGTTTGACAGTACTCAAGCTCATCATATAACATATAACACGTTGAACATACAATATAATTCCCATATCATTATCATTATTTCAAAGAATCATTTCATAAGAGAAAGTCATTTTAATTAATCATGCTTTTCACCCCGCAAGTAAAACATATAAAAGAGTTTGAAAGGGGGCTATGACTCACTTGATTAGAGAGTGAAAAGGGGCTGATCAAACGTGATTCCTCCGCTTAGATTTGTTGCGCCTCAAGCAAGCCTAAACCATAACGTATATATTCGCGGCGTAAGTTCGCGTGACATGAACTAGTGAGCTAGATCATGAGATGTATACTAGTAGACTTGCCCATATTTGGTTGTCATTAGATTATGGAATTTAAGTGCATTATGATGTTCTCATTGTTTGGGTATAAGAGATTTGGTGGTAAGAGTCGTTTTCTCATTATACGTTTTTGTACGTTTATTGGAATTTCGGTAGTTTGGCTTGGATTTATATGATTTCCATTGCACACTTTGCTTAGTAATAATATTTGACATTAGTGGTCTTATAATATAAATATTTTAAGTATATTTTCTGATTTGTGAATATATATTTAATTTAATAATATTTAATTATTTATTTATTCACTTTATTGATTTATTTGCTAAATAAATCCTTAAAAATACTTTTAAGTGTGATAATTGTCTTTATAAATTAGGAATGATTTCATTTGAATTATCTTCTGATATATAAGCTTCTTAATTTATAATTTCATGATTTATACTTTTATTTGTGTATTTTCCATTTATTTTAATAATAATATTTAATTAATTGTTTTTACTTAATTATTTATCTTTAAATTATGTAACACATGTCTCTTGCCTTTTAGCTATTTTTCTCCAGTAGGTTTTAGTTATTTTTATCAATGGTTAAGATGATTTAACTTCATTCTTGATTTACATAATTTATTTATTGATTTTTATGTCTTTTAATTACCATTTAAATTCAATAATTCATGGAAATTCTTAGAAATCATCACCAAACATTTTGGTCAAAAATCTCAGGCCTTTTAGGCAACTTTTATCCATACAAAATCATATCAATTCAACCTCTCTTGTGTCTTGCTCATTTTGAGGGTTTTATGATTAAAAATCGTTTACCGAAATAGTGATTTTAGCCTCATTTCTTAAGCAATTAAAGTGCTTCAAAATGGATTTTCATTCTTGTTTCATTATTTCCAGAAAGTTCATCATATTTTGGTGTCCAAAGTCGTGAGAGTGGTGGTGGTGTGATATGTGCAATTTAGTGCTTTCGGTTAGTGATTATTTGACCCGAAAAGGTGGTTTTTGAGCTTGTTGTTGTCATGAACCAATAGATCTAAGTTTTATGCTTTTATTTCAACATTTTTCCAGTAGGTTTATCATATTTTCTTGGTCATAAGATTATGGTGCATGTGGGTGCTCAAAATGCATTTTTGCGTGTTTTCGGTTTGTGATTTCTAGCTTATTTTAACATGTTTTGATTCAAGCTTTATACCTTTGATATTTTACCAATTTTTCCAGAATATTAACATTCATATTAACCTATTTTTCACTTATAACAAGTCCATATCCATCTCATAATCCAACAAAAGATTCAACTTTCTTAAATCTAGCATACATGCATTCAAATCAACACTTTTTACTATTAACTTTTATAGATCTATCATTCAACAATATAAAAACTTCTTTTGAATGAAAAATCTCAGAATATACTCTTCAAAAATATACAAAAACTTATAGATCTATCAACAAGAAAGTCACTTTAAAAGCTACTAATCTATAACCACACTTTTGGGTCTTAAACTTGTTGAATCCTTGGATCTTTCTTATTAGATTCGACATGCATGAGCATGGAAAGAAAGATCCTATCAACTTTGCCCTCATTAAGTGTATATTACAAAGAAAACAAGAAGAAAGTATGAGTTTTTGATAAAACCTTTGAATATAAACAAAACAAGATTAGATCTAGTAAAAAGGATGAAGATTATACCCTCTTGAACTTGATTTTGGATGATGAAATAGGGCAGATTTTCGTGGCCTTCAAACCCCAATAATACCTTGAATCTAAGCCTAGAACAACCCTTGAATGTACCTTGAATTAGCCCTTAACAATCTAGCTTAAAACCCTTATTATTAATATATGTTTATGTTGATTTAAGCTTGCCTTGTTCTTGTTCTTTTCTTGGCCGAAAATAAGAGGGAGAAAAGGAAGAGATGGAAGAGTTTTTGAGAGAAAAGAGGTTGTGTGTGAGAAAGAAGTGAAGAGTGTGAGAAGAGTGGTGAGTTCCAAGAGAGAAAGTGTGTTTGAAATCAAAAGGGTGGAGTGTGAAATGGGGGGAGGGAGGCCGGCCTCATAAGGCATGGGGAGGGTTTGTTTGTATTTTATTTTTTATAAAAATTGTGTATATAAGATGTATATATATTTGTTAGGTGTATGTATATGTATTTGTGTATGTATTATAAGGTAAATTGTGTTAGTTTGTAGTATAAGTAAATGTTTATTCTAGCATGTGTATATATGTATATATGCCATGTATATATGCTTGTATGTATACATTTTTGTGTTTTTAATTTGTTACATGAGCCTTTGATTATAAACTTGTATTTATTTTAAGCATATATGTATATATATCTATATACTTATTATGATTTAAACGCTTTTATGCGCATACGAACTTATAACATATTTTGAAATAGAGATTTTATTTTTGTGACCGAATTTACTTTAATTAGCTAAATGATTAAGTTGTTGGACCTTCGTAAGGATTTTTGATGGTTATCCCAACTTGTGAGGCTTACATTATTATTTAGCTAATTTGATTGATCATCAATACAATCTTGTTCAATGGTACTTTATAATTCATATTTAGAATTGAGCAATAGCTTTAGATTGCTAATTTAGGGGCATTATCTACTAGCTTTAAGTATAACTATGGCTTGCGAGATCATAGGCAACATAACTAGCTCATATATGATATTTAAAAGTAGGGTTGTTACATCCTTACCCCCTTAGAAGAATTCCGTCTCGGAATTTGAATTTGCTTAGGGAGTAAGTGCGGATATTTCTCGCGTATAAAGTCCTCGCGCTCCCATGTAAACTCTGGTCCGCGTTTCGTGTCCCATCTAACTTTAACAATAGGGATCTTGCTCCTCTTTAGGCGTTTCTCATCGCGGTCGAGAACTTCTATTGGCTCCTCGCGAAATTGGAGCTTATCCTCCACACGTAGTTCCTCAAGTGGGACCACCTTCGAATCATCCGCCACACATTTCTTCAAGTTCGACACATGGAATGTGTCATGAACATCTCCCAATTCTTGGGGTAATTTCAACTTATAGGCTACAGGGCCTATTCTAGCAATAATTTCAAGTGGCCCAATGTATCGGGGGCTCAACTTTCCTCTTTTGCCGAACCTTACGGTTCCCTTCCATGGCGACACCTTTAATAGTACTTTGTCGCCAACCTCAAATTCTAGGGGCTTCCTCCTTTTATCCGCATAACTCTTTTGCCGATCTCTCGCGGCTTTAAGCTTTTCTTTAATGACCGCCACTTTGTCCGTTGTCTCTTGGATGAAGTCAACGGTAGCTAGGCTTCTCTCGCCCGCCTCTACCCAACACATGGGTGATCTACATTTACGCCCGTAAAGAGCTTCAAACGGCGCGCATTGTATGCTAGAGTGATAACTATTGTTGTAAGTAAATTCCGCGTATGGCAAGTGTTCATCCCAACTTCCACTAAATTCTAATGCGCAAGCTCTTAGCATATCCTCCAATGTTTGTATTGTACGCTCACTTTGCCCATCCGTCTGTGGGTGGTAAGCCGTGCTTAATGCTAACGTAGTGCCCAATGCTTCTTGTACAAGACCCCAGAAACGTGAGGTAAATCTACCATCCCTATCGGATATTATGGACAGAGGTACACCATGCAATGTCACAATCTTTTCAACGTACAAACGTGCTAAACGTTCAGTGTTCCAGTCTTCTTTGATGGGGATGAAATGGGCTGATTTCGTAAGACGATCAACAATCACCCATATAGCATCATGACCTTTCTTTGTCCGAGGCAATTTCGTTACTAGGTCCATTGCTATTTGCTCCCACTTCCACTCGGGTATTTCTGGCTGCTTTAAAAGTCCAGCTGGCTTTTGGTGCTCAGCTTTAACCATCGCACAAGTCATGCATCGGCTCACATATAGTGCTACATCACCTTTCATCCCAGGCCACCAAAAATCCCTTTTTAGACCTTGGTACATCTTGTCCGCTCCTGGATGAATCGAGTATTTTGAATTGTGAGCTTCATTCATTAGCACCTCTCTCAGCCCGTTGATATTTGGGACCCAAGCTCTTCCCTTGAAATACAAGATGCCTTCATCATCCCTATCGAACCTTGTTTCTACTCCACTCAATGCCTCTTCTTCAATGTTCTTCCCTTCAAAAGCTTTTGCTTGATCTTCTAAGAATCTATCCCTTAGAGACATTTTCACCTGTAAGTGATAAATTCTAGTCTTTGACACCCTAGTGCTCACCTTCCTACTAAGGGCGTCAGCAACAACATTTGCCTTTCCTGGGTGGTACTTGATTTCGCATTCGTAATCGTTAAGCAGCTCCATCCACCTCCTTTGCCTCATGTTTAAGCTCTTGTGATCAGTAAATATGGTGCACTTGGTTCCATAAAGATAATGTCGCCATATCATCAAGGCAAACACTACGGCTCCTAGCTCCAAATCGTGTGTTGAATAATTCTTCTCATGTGGCTTTAATTGCCTGGATGCGTACGCAATAACCTTGTCTCTTTGCATTAGTACGCACCCTAGTCCTTTATTCGACGCATCACAATATACTACAAATCCTTCCATTCCATCCGGCAACGCTAGTATTGGTGCTTCACACAACATGTCCTTAAGCGTTTGAAACGCTTGCTCTTGTTCTTCACCCCATTCGAACTCTCTTGCCTTTTGGGTTAATTGGGTTAAAGGTACCGCAATCTTAGAAAATCCCTGAATGAACCTCCTATAATAACCCGCCAAGCCTAGGAAGCTACGCACTTCCGTTGGTGTCTTGGGTGTCTCCCATTTCTTGATTGCCTCTATCTTAGACGGATCTACATGAATCCCTTCTTCGTTCACAACGTGTCCCAGAAATTGGACTTGTCGGAGCCAAAATTCACACTTAGAAAACTTCGCATATAGCTTCTCGTCCCTAAGTAGCTGCAAGATTATCCTCAGGTGCTTCTCGTGCTCCTCCTTGCTTCTAGAGTATATCAGAATGTCATCGATGAACACTATGACGAACTTATCCAAGTATGGCCTGCAGATCCTATTCATTAGGTCCATGAAAACGGCTGGTGCATTTGTGAGACCAAAGGGCATCACTAGGAACTCATAGTGCCCATAGCGAGTTCTGAAAGCCGTTTTAGGTACATCTTCTTCTCGTACCCTCAACTGATGATAGCCGGACCTAAGGTCAATTTTCGAGAAATGCGACGCTCCTTGCAGTTGGTCGAACAAATCGTCTATTCGCGGCAACGGGTACCTATTCTTGATCGTCAATTTATTCAACTCTCTATAGTCGATGCACATCCTCAAAGATCCATCCTTCTTCTTGACAAAGAGAATCGGCGCACCCCAGGGTGAAGAACTAGGTTGGATTAAACCTTTATCAAGCAATTCTTGCAATTGCTCCGAGAGTTCTCGCATTTCGGAGGGCGCTAGTCTATATGGTGCCTTAGCTACGGGGGCTGCCCCGGGAACTAAATCGATAGTAAACTCTACTTGTCTCGCTGGGGGAAGTCCAGGTAGTTCGTCCGGAAACACATCTAGAAAATCTCTAACCACAGCTACCTTGAGAGGGTCCTTATCTTTCACTCGCTTATCCACTACTTGTGCCAAGTATGTGTGATATTCCTTCCGTAGGTACTTCCTCACCTTCATGGACGACACCAACTTAGGTTGGACTCCCGCCTTATGGCCTTGAACTATTAGCACCTCACCGCTATCTAAAGGAATCTTAATGATCCTTTCATGGCAAAGTATTTCAGCACGCATTTTCGACAACCAATCCATTCCTACTATCACATCAAAACTTCCTATTTCTATGGGAATCAAGTCTATGCTATAGTCCTTCTCATCTAAAGTTAACTTACAATCAGCAATAATTTCCTTAGCCTTATACTCGTTTCCATTAGCATATTCAACATAATAAGTTTCCTCCAGTTCACTAGGTTTCTTATCAATCAGTTCTTTAAATTCAAAGGAAATAAAACTTCTTTCGGCTCCAGAATCAAACAACATAGATGCATAAACATTATTTATTGGAAACGTACCTACGATGACATTAGGGTCATCACGTGCCTCATTCGCTCCCATGGCATACACCCTTCCTCGGGCTTGACCTCCTTGATTGCCACGATTTCCTTGGTTAGCGTTGTTGCCTTGATTCCCAATATTAGCTTGATTCCCAACATTTCCTCGATTGACTTGATTTCCATTGTTTCCTCGGTTTGCTTGGTTCCCGCGATTTCCAACATTCCTAAAGTTACCACGGTTACCATTTCCATTTCCACGGTTGCCTTGTGCTCTCCTCAACCTAGGACAAGCATTTCTCCAATGATCTGTACTTCCACATTCGTGACATCCTCCTCGTTGTCCTTCATTCCTTGGCCCGCTTCGGCAGTGAGTAGCAAGGTGACCCATGCGGTTGCAAGTTGTGCAACGCTTGCATTCACCCAAGTGACTATAACCACATCGGTTGCACCTTGGGGGCATGCCACGATATGGATTGGGGTTAGCATCCACAACCCCATAGTTTCTCACAATCTTTTGCCTCTTATCCGGTCCATTCCCTTTTCGATCGCCAAACCGATTTCCTCCACCTTGTCTCGAACTTGATTCACCTCTTGTATACTTCCCACGCCTAACCAAATCGTTCACTAGCCTGGTTGCCAAGCTTATAGCCTGCTCCAGAGTGGTAGGACTTGCTGCAGTGACCATCAACCTAACTTCCGGTGCCAATCCATAGATAAATCTCTCAACCTTCTTAGCCACAGGGGTTACCATCTCTGGCACCAACACGCTCAACTCGTGAAAGCGGATCACATAGGCCTCCAATTCCAGTCCTCTCATGGCGTGGTTCCAGAATTCCATCTCTAGTTTTTGTACCTCTTCTCGTGGACAATACTCACGCTTCAACTCATCTTTAAACTGCTCCCAAGTCAAAGCATTGACTGCTGCAGGACCTCTAGTAGTCGCTTGGAGATTCCACCAAGTAAGAGCTCTTCCCTGAAGCTTACTAGCAGCAAACTTCACACGGTCAGCCGGCGCACAGGTAATGATGTTCAAGTTGGCTTCCATGCTTTGGAACCAAGTAAGCAATGCAACAGGACCTTCTGTCCCATGAAACTCCTTGGGATTGCAAGACGTGAAAGCCTTGTAGGCATTCCTGTCAATAGCATTCTCTCCTCCATCTTGTCTTCTAGCCGTGTTGAGTGTAGCGGTTACATTCTCCGCTATTTGGGTGGCAATGTTCGGCATGGCGGCATTGATCTGTTGAGAGATAAGCTCAGCTAATTCGGCTCTTCGCTGGGCCTCTTCACTTGTTTCTCCACCGGTCCTTCGTGGTGCCATGTCTCTACAAAGGATAATATAGTTTAGTTATTCGTTTATTGAATTATACTATATAAACTCGACTCACGACTTCTTGATCTCACACGAGTATGTCTAAAGTTATTTAGTGCATAGAGGGTTCGTTTGTACACATATGTATACGTATATCCCGACTCATATTCCTTTTTTATAATTACGGCTTACTTGTCATTATGAGTAAATAAATGGTTAGGAAATTTCTAAAATTAATCAACCATGCTTTCTAGGTTAATTAAGAGAAATACAGAATCTGTGTACGAACTTGGAGCACGTAAAAGTGGCTTAAGATGGACGATCTGGGAAAAACTCATAAAATATGAAACGTAGCCCTATGAGTTAAGTTTCACCTCCAATTGGAATCAGGTCAAAAGACGAAATAGAACTCCAGATATGGCCGTTCTACTAAAAGTGGTCAGAACTGATTTCCTGCTGTAACTATAACTTTTATAATCGAGATAACTTTATCACAACAAGGATAGAACATTATGTAACCATAGGAAGGCATCAAGCTTACATACATATCATTCAATATGAGTTCACAAAATTGCTACATGCCAAATACTAGGTGATCATCGTCACACAAAAGATAGAAAGTTCAAGAAAGTGAAACAAAGTACAAACGTTCATACATCAAATAAGTTCATAAATAAAGTAACTCTTAGGTTTACTTCCTAAGCATGAGAGCTATTACGAGAGTGCAAAAAGCTGTAAGCACACATCCCATAATGAATATCACCTCATTAACTCGTCGACTTCTGATATCGCCAAGCTCGCATAGTCTCCCGTTCGATCCATAACTCCTAAGGCCCTTTCCATCATCACCTCTTGAGTCCTCACCCTTACTCTAGCATCCCTTAACCCGTTTGCTATCCCCCACACCCTCTCCCTTTCTTCACGAGTCATACCAATGGGAGGTGGAGGGGGTACCCCATAGACTGGGCGGTGTGGCTCCTCTCCTTGACGTCTATGTCCAAGATGGTACCAGGGATGATCACGAGGAAGACGCGGCTGGAAGTAGGGGTCTTGGGCTGGAAATCGCCCATCACTCAGGTTCATGGGTGCATCTTGCCTCGGCGGAGTAGGTGCTCTAGGGGCAGGTGGTGATGGTGGTGGCGAGGGTGAGCGGCGTTCAGATTGGCTAGGGGCAATACTTCTAGCATTGTCATCCTCCGATGGGCCTTCACTTGGATCGGTCTCCTCTTCCTCTTCTTCTGGGAGTGGTTGGGGAGGTTGCTCTTGCTCTAGGCTTCTCCTTTCTTCCTCTTCCAAGTAGTCCACAAATCCGTACAAGTTCCTTGGTCTAAGGGCTGATCCGGAAGCTCCACTTGCTCGTGACATGTTGTTCCTACACAAGTTTCACAAAGGCGTGAGATGACGACTTGACTCGACGCTTAGACGACCATGGACCACCGACTTGACCTTTGACGACCCATATGGCAACTTACGGACAGCAAGACGACTCGACGGACCATGAGACGACCTTAACCATTTGACAAGCAACCAATCAACTCGACCAACGACTCACAAGCTTAACAACCGAACAACGACATGACTATTCACAACCGACGACCAACTCAACTTGCACGACCGACATAACCATTTATAATTAAAGTAATGACTAGAATTCAACTTGTGCATAGCTCTCATGTATTACACCTAAATGGACAAAGTAATGCTAGCCAAGTGGGGGTATCAACTAAGGGTTCTAATAGGTAATGCAAACATTGGATTTGGTTAGGTATCTTTTGCACCAAGAATCGTTTTTAAAGCTTATTTTCAAAAGACTCATTTTGAATATCCCTTATACAATCATTTCGATCATTCCATATTAAATTTTTAGTTAGGCATAGTTGATCAGGCTATGCATAAGTAAAACGAGAATACTTTATGATCGACTCAACTGTTTAAGAAATATTCGACTCGTTTTTGAAAATACGTAGGTTATAGCAAAAATTCTCTATAACCTTGATCTCTGATACCATTTTTCTGTAACACCCCGACTATAGCGGAAACACGAGATGCCACAGAACGACATGGTACAAAAGATTTAAGTAATAAACATCAACATAAAGTTTCAAATGCCATTCAAATTAAAAAGGTAACAAGTTCAAGTTGACGTTTAATAATCATTACATAACCAAATTCATAACCAAAAGATCAAATGTTTGCGTTACTAGTCCACATACAACAAGTAAACACATCATCCATGAAGCGGTCCGAAAGCTAACTTATTGCCCTAGACCTGAAAAGCATGAGAAAAAGTGTCAACTACGAGAGTTGAGTGAGTTCATAGGATTATGCTAACAACACACATATATTTAATCCAATTCAAGAAGGAATAAGTCATAAATTTCCAAGAATTCCATCTCACTGTCCATACCCAAACCGTATGTTCAATCAATAATTGTCATCCATAATATAATATCAATACCTCTGGGTCAATGGTAAGACTACCATGACATAATTTGATGAGATTTCTCTTGAGCCACTACTAAGACCGGTTATGTCCCAATAATCAATATATAATGTCCCAAATGATAAGATAATGATAATAAGCACATGCTGTCAATCACGTGCATAAAGATAACCAAGGGTCGTGCCATGGAGACGCCCATAAATATATAGTAGTTAGAGCACCGCGAGGCCAGACTGGCGATGAAGGTGGCCACCAAGGCAGACCAAACATCCCACCGTTACCTATAATAGTGGATGAGGGGACAAGTCCTAGTTGCGCAACCCTCTAACTACAGGCCTCAAATGAGTTAATAGTAGTGTACAGGGGACCACCGTTTGACAGTACTCAAGCTCATCATATAACATATAACACGTTGAACATACAATATAATTCCCATATCATTATCATTATTTCAAAGAATCATTTCATAAGAGAAAGTCATTTTAATTAATCATGCTTTTCACCCCGCAAGTAAAACATATAAAAGAGTTTGAAAGGGGGCTATGACTCACTTGATTAGAGAGTGAAAAGGGGCTGATCAAACGTGATTCCTCCGCTTAGATTTGTTGCGCCTCAAGCAAGCCTAAACCATAACGTATATATTCGCGGCGTAAGTTCGCGTGACATGAACTAGTGAGCTAGATCATGAGATGTATACTAGTAGACTTGCCCATATTTGGTTGTCATTAGATTATGGAATTTAAGTGCATTATGATGTTCTCATTGTTTGGGTATAAGAGATTTGGTGGTAAGAGTCGTTTTCTCATTATACGTTTTTGTACGTTTATTGGAATTTCGGTAGTTTGGCTTGGATTTATATGATTTCCATTGCACACTTTGCTTAGTAATAATATTTGACATTAGTGGTCTTATAATATAAATATTTTAAGTATATTTTCTGATTTGTGAATATATATTTAATTTAATAATATTTAATTATTTATTTATTCACTTTATTGATTTATTTGCTAAATAAATCCTTAAAAATACTTTTAAGTGTGATAATTGTCTTTATAAATTAGGAATGATTTCATTTGAATTATCTTCTGATATATAAGCTTCTTAATTTATAATTTCATGATTTATACTTTTATTTGTGTATTTTCCATTTATTTTAATAATAATATTTAATTAATTGTTTTTACTTAATTATTTATCTTTAAATTATGTAACACATGTCTCTTGCCTTTTAGCTATTTTTCTCCAGTAGGTTTTAGTTATTTTTATCAATGGTTAAGATGATTTAACTTCATTCTTGATTTACATAATTTATTTATTGATTTTTATGTCTTTTAATTACCATTTAAATTCAATAATTCATGGAAATTCTTAGAAATCATCACCAAACATTTTGGTCAAAAATCTCAGGCCTTTTAGGCAACTTTTATCCATACAAAATCATATCAATTCAACCTCTCTTGTGTCTTGCTCATTTTGAGGGTTTTATGATTAAAAATCGTTTACCGAAATAGTGATTTTAGCCTCATTTCTTAAGCAATTAAAGTGCTTCAAAATGGATTTTCATTCTTGTTTCATTATTTCCAGAAAGTTCATCATATTTTGGTGTCCAAAGTCGTGAGAGTGGTGGTGGTGTGATATGTGCAATTTAGTGCTTTCGGTTAGTGATTATTTGACCCGAAAAGGTGGTTTTTGAGCTTGTTGTTGTCATGAACCAATAGATCTAAGTTTTATGCTTTTATTTCAACATTTTTCCAGTAGGTTTATCATATTTTCTTGGTCATAAGATTATGGTGCATGTGGGTGCTCAAAATGCATTTTTGCGTGTTTTCGGTTTGTGATTTCTAGCTTATTTTAACATGTTTTGATTCAAGCTTTATACCTTTGATATTTTACCAATTTTTCCAGAATATTAACATTCATATTAACCTATTTTTCACTTATAACAAGTCCATATCCATCTCATAATCCAACAAAAGATTCAACTTTCTTAAATCTAGCATACATGCATTCAAATCAACACTTTTTACTATTAACTTTTATAGATCTATCATTCAACAATATAAAAACTTCTTTTGAATGAAAAATCTCAGAATATACTCTTCAAAAATATACAAAAACTTATAGATCTATCAACAAGAAAGTCACTTTAAAAGCTACTAATCTATAACCACACTTTTGGGTCTTAAACTTGTTGAATCCTTGGATCTTTCTTATTAGATTCGACATGCATGAGCATGGAAAGAAAGATCCTATCAACTTTGCCCTCATTAAGTGTATATTACAAAGAAAACAAGAAGAAAGTATGAGTTTTTGATAAAACCTTTGAATATAAACAAAACAAGATTAGATCTAGTAAAAAGGATGAAGATTATACCCTCTTGAACTTGATTTTGGATGATGAAATAGGGCAGATTTTCGTGGCCTTCAAACCCCAATAATACCTTGAATCTAAGCCTAGAACAACCCTTGAATGTACCTTGAATTAGCCCTTAACAATCTAGCTTAAAACCCTTATTATTAATATATGTTTATGTTGATTTAAGCTTGCCTTGTTCTTGTTCTTTTCTTGGCCGAAAATAAGAGGGAGAAAAGGAAGAGATGGAAGAGTTTTTGAGAGAAAAGAGGTTGTGTGTGAGAAAGAAGTGAAGAGTGTGAGAAGAGTGGTGAGTTCCAAGAGAGAAAGTGTGTTTGAAATCAAAAGGGTGGAGTGTGAAATGGGGGGAGGGAGGCCGGCCTCATAAGGCATGGGGAGGGTTTGTTTGTATTTTATTTTTTATAAAAATTGTGTATATAAGATGTATATATATTTGTTAGGTGTATGTATATGTATTTGTGTATGTATTATAAGGTAAATTGTGTTAGTTTGTAGTATAAGTAAATGTTTATTCTAGCATGTGTATATATGTATATATGCCATGTATATATGCTTGTATGTATACATTTTTGTGTTTTTAATTTGTTACATGAGCCTTTGATTATAAACTTGTATTTATTTTAAGCATATATGTATATATATCTATATACTTATTATGATTTAAACGCTTTTATGCGCATACGAACTTATAACATATTTTGAAATAGAGATTTTATTTTTGTGACCGAATTTACTTTAATTAGCTAAATGATTAAGTTGTTGGACCTTCGTAAGGATTTTTGATGGTTATCCCAACTTGTGAGGCTTACATTATTATTTAGCTAATTTGATTGATCATCAATACAATCTTGTTCAATGGTACTTTATAATTCATATTTAGAATTGAGCAATAGCTTTAGATTGCTAATTTAGGGGCATTATCTACTAGCTTTAAGTATAACTATGGCTTGCGAGATCATAGGCAACATAACTAGCTCATATATGATATTTAAAAAGTAGGGTTGTTACATCCTTACCCCCTTAGAAGAATTCCGTCTCGGAATTTGAATTTGCTTAGGGAGTAAGTGCGGATATTTCTCGCGTATAAAGTCCTCGCGCTCCCATGTAAACTCTGGTCCGCGTTTCGTGTCCCATCTAACTTTAACAATAGGGATCTTGCTCCTCTTTAGGCGTTTCTCATCGCGGTCGAGAACTTCTATTGGCTCCTCGCGAAATTGGAGCTTATCCTCCACACGTAGTTCCTCAAGTGGGACCACCTTCGAATCATCCGCCACACATTTCTTCAAGTTCGACACATGGAATGTGTCATGAACATCTCCCAATTCTTGGGGTAATTTCAACTTATAGGCTACAGGGCCTATTCTAGCAATAATTTCAAGTGGCCCAATGTATCGGGGGCTCAACTTTCCTCTTTTGCCGAACCTTACGGTTCCCTTCCATGGCGACACCTTTAATAGTACTTTGTCGCCAACCTCAAATTCTAGGGGCTTCCTCCTTTTATCCGCATAACTCTTTTGCCGATCTCTCGCGGCTTTAAGCTTTTCTTTAATGACCGCCACTTTGTCCGTTGTCTCTTGGATGAAGTCAACGGTAGCTAGGCTTCTCTCGCCCGCCTCTACCCAACACATGGGTGATCTACATTTACGCCCGTAAAGAGCTTCAAACGGCGCGCATTGTATGCTAGAGTGATAACTATTGTTGTAAGTAAATTCTGCGTATGGCAAGTGTTCATCCCAACTTCCACTAAATTCTAATGCGCAAGCTCTTAGCATATCCTCCAATGTTTGTATTGTACGCTCACTTTGCCCATCCGTCTGTGGGTGGTAAGCCGTGCTTAATGCTAACGTAGTGCCCAATGCTTCTTGTACAAGACCCCAGAAACGTGAGGTAAATCTACCATCCCTATCGGATATTATGGACAGAGGTACACCATGCAATGTCACAATCTTTTCAACGTACAAACGTGCTAAACGTTCAGTGTTCCAGTCTTCTTTGATGGGGATGAAATGGGCTGATTTCGTAAGACGATCAACAATCACCCATATAGCATCATGACCTTTCTTTGTCCGAGGCAATTTCGTTACTAGGTCCATTGCTATTTGCTCCCACTTCCACTCGGGTATTTCTGGCTGCTTTAAAAGTCCAGCTGGCTTTTGGTGCTCAGCTTTAACCATCGCACAAGTCATGCATCGGCTCACATATAGTGCTACATCACCTTTCATCCCAGGCCA
Source organism: Erigeron breviscapus (assembly GCA_034093135.1). NCBI lineage: Eukaryota > Viridiplantae > Streptophyta > Magnoliopsida > Asterales > Asteraceae > Erigeron > Erigeron breviscapus. The sequence goes on along the minus strand of CM067174.1, from coordinate 111,044,588 downwards.
CCAAAAATCCCTTTTTAGACCTTGGTACATCTTGTCCGCTCCTGGATGAATCGAGTATTTTGAATTGTGAGCTTCATTCATTAGCACCTCTCTCAGCCCGTTGATATTTGGGACCCAAGCTCTTCCCTTGAAATACAAGATGCCTTCATCATCCCTATCGAACCTTGTTTCTACTCCACTCAATGCCTCTTCTTCAATGTTCTTCCCTTCAAAAGCTTTTGCTTGATCTTCTAAGAATCTGTCCCTTAGAGACATTTTCACCTGTAAGTGATAGATTCTTGTCTTCGACACCCTAGTGCTCACCTTCCTACTAAGGGCGTCAGCAACAACATTTGCCTTTCCTGGGTGGTACTTAATTTCGCACTCGTAATCGTTAAGTAGCTCCATCCACCTTCTTTGCCTCATGTTTAAGCTCTTGTGATCAGTAAATATGGTGCACTTGGTTCCATAAAGATAATGTCGCCATATCTTCAAGGCAAACACTACGGCTCCTAGCTCCAAATCGTGTGTTGAATAATTCTTCTCATGTGGCTTTAATTGCCTGGATGCGTACGCAATAACCTTGTCTCTTTGCATTAGTACGCACCCTAGCCCTTTATTCGACGCATCACAA
>CM067174.1:111008823-111042975 GCA_034093135.1 Erigeron breviscapus | reverse complement strand
GATCGGTCTCCTCTTCCTCTTCTTCTGGGAGTGGTTGGGGAGGTTGCTCTTGCTCTAGGCTTCTCCTTTCTTCCTCTTCCAAGTAGTCCGCAAATCCGTACAAGTTCCTTGGTCTAAGGGCTGATACGGAAGCTCCACTTGCTCGTGACATGTTGTTCCTACACAAGTTTCACAAAGGCGTGAGATGACGACTTGACTCGACGCTTAGACGACCATGGACCACCGACTTGACCTTTGACGACCCATATGGCAACTTACGGACAGCAAGACGACTCGACGGACCATGAGACGACCTTAACCATTTGACAAGCAACCAATCAACTCGACCAACGACTCACAAGCTTAACAACCGAACAACGACATGACTATTCACAACCGACGACCAACTCAACTTGCACGACCGACATAACCATTTATAATTAAAGTAATGACTAGAATTCAACTTGTGCATAGCTCTCATGTATTACACCTAAATGGACAAAGTAATGCTAGCCAAGTGGGGGTATCAACTAAGGGTTCTAATAGGTAATGCAAACATTGGATTTGGTTATGTATCTTTTGCACCAAGAATCGTTTTTAAAGCTTATTTTCAAAAGACTCATTTTGAATATCCCTTATACAATCATTTCGATCATTCCATATTAAATTTTTAGTTAGGCATAGTTGATCAGGCTATGCATAAGTAAAACGAGAATACTTTATGATCGACTCAACTGTTTAAGAAATATTCGACTCGTTTTTGAAAATACGTAGGTTATAGCAAAAATTCTCTATAACCTTGATCTCTGATACCATTTTTCTGTAACACCCCGACTATAGCGGAAACACGAGATGCCACAGAACGACATGGTACAAAAGATTTAAGTAATAAACATCAACATAAAGTTTCAAATGCCATTCAAATTAAAAAGGTAACAAGTTCAAGTTGACGTTTAATAATCATTACATAACCAAATTCATAACCAAAAGATCAAATGTTTGCGTTACTAGTCCACATACAACAAGTAAACACATCATCCATGAAGCGGTCCAAAAGCTAACTTATTGCCCTAGACCTGAAAAGCATGAGAAAAAGTGTCAACTACGAGAGTTGAGTGAGTTCATAGGATTATGCTAACAACACACATATATTTAATCCAATTCAAGAAGGAATAAGTCATAAATTTCCAAGAATTCCATCATACTGTCCATACCCAAACCGTATGTTCAATCAATAATTGTCATCCATAATATAATATCAATACCTCTGGGTCAATGGTAAGACTACCATGACATAATTTGATGAGATTTCTCTTGAGCCACTACTAAGACCGGTTATGTCCCAATAATCAATATATAATGTCCCAAATGATAAGATAATGATAATAAGCACATGCTGTCAATCACGTGCATAAAGATAACCAAGGGTCGTGCCATGGAGACGCCCATAAATATATAGTAGTTAGAGCACCGCGAGGCCAGACTGGCGATGAAGGTGGCCACCAAGGCAGACCAAACATCCCACCGTTACCTATAATAGTGGATGAGGGGACAAGTCCTAGTTGCGCAACCCTCTAACTACAGGCCTCAAATGAGTTAATAGTAGTGTACAGGGGACCACCGTTTGACAGTACTCAAGCTCATCATATAACATATAACACGTTGAACATACAATATAATTCCCATATCATTATCATTATTTCAAAGAATCATTTCATAAGAGAAAGTCATTTTAATTAATCATGCTTTTCACCCCGCAAGTAAAACATATAAAAGAGTTTGAAAGGGGGCTATGACTCACTTGATTAGAGAGTGAAAAGGGGCTGATCAAACGTGATTCCTCCGCTTAGATTTGTTGCGCCTCAAGCAAGCCTAAACCATAACGTATATATTCGCGGCGTAAGTTCGCGTGACATGAACTAGTGAGCTAGATCATGAGATGTATACTAGTAGACTTGCCCATATTTGGTTGTCATTAGATTATGGAATTTAAGTGCATTATGATGTTCTCATTGTTTGGGTATAAGAGATTTGGTGGTAAGAGTCGTTTTCTCATTATACGTTTTTGTACGTTTATTGGAATTTCGGTAGTTTGGCTTGGATTTATATGATTTCCATTGCACACTTTGCTTAGTAATAATATTTGACATTAGTGGTCTTATAATATAAATATTTTAAGTATATTTTCTGATTTGTGAATATATATTTAATTTAATAATATTTAATTATTTATTTATTCACTTTATTGATTTATTTGCTAAATAAATCCTTAAAAATACTTTTAAGTGTGATAATTGTCTTTATAAATTAGGAATGATTTCATTTGAATTATCTTCTGATATATAAGCTTCTTAATTTATAATTTCATGATTTATACTTTTATTTGTGTATTTTCCATTTATTTTAATAATAATATTTAATTAATTGTTTTTACTTAATTATTTATCTTTAAATTATGTAACACATGTCTCTTGCCTTTTAGCTATTTTTCTCCAGTAGGTTTTAGTTATTTTTATCAATGGTTAAGATGATTTAACTTCATTCTTGATTTACATAATTTATTTATTGATTTTTATGTCTTTTAATTACCATTTAAATTCAATAATTCATGGAAATTCTTAGAAATCATCACCAAACATTTTGGTCAAAAATCTCAGGCCTTTTAGGCAACTTTTATCCATACAAAATCATATCAATTCAACCTCTCTTGTGTCTTGCTCATTTTGAGGGTTTTATGATTAAAAATCGTTTACCGAAATAGTGATTTTAGCCTCATTTCTTAAGCAATTAAAGTGCTTCAAAATGGATTTTCATTCTTGTTTCATTATTTCCAGAAAGTTCATCATATTTTGGTGTCCAAAGTCGTGAGAGTGGTGGTGGTGTGATATGTGCAATTTAGTGCTTTCGGTTAGTGATTATTTGACCCGAAAAGGTGGTTTTTGAGCTTGTTGTTGTCATGAACCAATAGATCTAAGTTTTATGCTTTTATTTCAACATTTTTCCAGTAGGTTTATCATATTTTCTTGGTCATAAGATTATGGTGCATGTGTGTGCTCAAAATGCATTTTTGCGTGTTTTCGGTTTGTGATTTCTAGCTTATTTTAACATGTTTTGATTCAAGCTTTATACCTTTGATATTTTACCAATTTTTCCAGAATATTAACATTCATATTAACCTATTTTTCACTTATAACAAGTCCATATCCATCTCATAATCCAACAAAAGATTCAACTTTCTTAAATCTAGCATACATGCATTCAAATCAACACTTTTTACTATTAACTTTTATAGATCTATCATTCAACAATATAAAAACTTCTTTTGAATGAAAAATCTCAGAATATACTCTTCAAAAATATACAAAAACTTATAGATCTATCAACAAGAAAGTCACTTTAAAAGCTACTAATCTATAACCACACTTTTGGGTCTTAAACTTGTTGAATCCTTGGATCTTTCTTATTAGATTCGACATGCATGAGCATGGAAAGAAAGATCCTATCAACTTTGCCCTCATTAAGTGTATATTACAAAGAAAACAAGAAGAAAGTATGAGTTTTTGATAAAACCTTTGAATATAAACAAAACAAGATTAGATCTAGTAAAAAGGATGAAGATTATACCCTCTTGAACTTGATTTTGGATGATGAAATAGGGCAGATTTTCGTGGCCTTCAAACCCCAATAATACCTTGAATCTAAGCCTAGAACAACCCTTGAATGTACCTTGAATTAGCCCTTAACAATCTAGCTTAAAACCCTTATTATTAATATATGTTTATGTTGATTTAAGCTTGCCTTGTTCTTGTTCTTTTCTTGGCCGAAAATAAGAGGGAGAAAAGGAAGAGATGGAAGAGTTTTTGAGAGAAAAGAGGTTGTGTGTGAGAAAGAAGTGAAGAGTGTGAGAAGAGTGGTGAGTTCCAAGAGAGAAAGTGTGTTTGAAATCAAAAGGGTGGAGTGTGAAATGGGGGGAGGGAGGCCGGCCTCATAAGGCATGGGGAGGGTTTGTTTGTATTTTATTTTTTATAAAAATTGTGTATATAAGATGTATATATATTTGTTAGGTGTATGTATATGTATTTGTGTATGTATTATAAGGTAAATTGTGTTAGTTTGTAGTATAAGTAAATGTTTATTCTAGCATGTGTATATATGTATATATGCCATGTATATATGCTTGTATGTATACATTTTTGTGTTTTTAATTTGTTACATGAGCCTTTGATTATAAACTTGTATTTATTTTAAGCATATATGTATATATATCTATATACTTATTATGATTTAAACGCTTTTATGCGCATACGAACTTATAACATATTTTGAAATAGAGATTTTATTTTTGTGACCGAATTTACTTTAATTAGCTAAATGATTAAGTTGTTGGACCTTCGTAAGGATTTTTGATGGTTATCCCAACTTGTGAGGCTTACATTATTATTTAGCTAATTTGATTGATCATCAATACAATCTTGTTCAATGGTACTTTATAATTCATATTTAGAATTGAGCAATAGCTTTAGATTGCTAATTTAGGGGCATTATCTACTAGCTTTAAGTATAACTATGGCTTCTGAGATCATAGGCAACATAACTAGCTCATATATGATATTTAAAAGTAGGGTTGTTACAATAATGTCATTCCAAGACTTTGAAAAATCCATGGTAAATCATAAAGTTCTCATTTATTAAAATCATCATGAGAGAAAAATATATATATCAATCGATTAATCATATATCACACCCAAACCATGCGGTCACCAATAATATCAATAACATTTAGCCAAAGGCATAATTTGATGAGTTTGTGCTTGAGCCACTACTAAGACCGGTTATGTCCAAGATAATAAGAAGCACATGCCGTCAATCATGTGCAATAATAATGATAATAATAAAAGGGGCGTGGCATGGGGATGACCACTGATATAGTAGTTAGAGCACCGCATGGTCGGACTGGGATTGAAGGTCGCCACAAAGGCAAACCAAACATCCCACCGTTACTCGTTGGGTGAGGGGACAAATCCTAGTTGCGCAACTCTCAAACTACAGGCCTCTCGAAGAGTTAATAGTAGTGTACCGAGGTGAAACAGTTTGACAGTACTCAAGCTCAACATATAATATATAACATGTTGAACATACAATAATTCCCATATCATAATCATTCTTTCAAAGCATCATTTCATAAGAGAAAACAATTTTATTTATCATGCTTTTCACCCCAAAAGTAAAACACATAAAAGAGTTTGAAAGGGGGCTATGACTCACCTTGATATGCCGCATATTATATTCACTTATCCAAAATGGGTACTTCCCATCTATCGCTTCCTTGATCATATATCCGTCATGTTCCTCAATCACATTTCAAGCCAAGACTATCCCTACGAGAGGACTAATACACATAAGTTCCTATCTTAAGCCGTCACTTAGAAATGCCACTTTCATTAAGTTGTCATCAATTATGGAGTCCAAGTGTATTGCTAATATTCGCATCTTTTTGGTTGTAGAGAGTGTTGGTGTAAAAGGTCACTTTCATTATACATGTAGTTATAAGTTGTTAGAATTTCGGTAACTTGCCTTCATTTGTGGTTTCGTTTGGCATCTTAGGTTATCATATGGGAATACCATATTAAGTTATGTTCTCTTAAACATTATTGGATGTGTAACCAATTTTAATACTAAATAACATTTGTGATATCACTTTATAGTTTGGTTAACAAGATTACTTATGTCCATCTCACTTAATTATCTTTTGTTTTACTTTGATTACACTTATCTTCAACTCGCATATTTCTTGATATGTCTTATGATTACTCGGTTTATGAAATTCGTTTAAATGTTATGGTCCATTATCAATTGGGCCTAAGGTTTTGGGCTTCTAAGTGACTTGGGCTTAAGTGTTTGTTCTTTTGGGCTTAATTTTAAATGGGCCATAAGGTTATTGGGTCAAATGGGGTGTTGGGCCAGATGGACCCACTGAATTATGGTTCATTTGGGTTTATTATTTGGGCCGGGCTAGCCCATTATGTCCTTAGTTTATTTGTTAGTCCATTTACATACTTTATAGTTTACTTCTAAATTTTCTGATTTTACCTCACATTTTTACGACATAACACCTACTGTTTCGGGGTTAAATTTAATTATTTGGACTTTGGTGATTTTTATACAGTAACCTATTTGTGTCCTATATTTTTTTGAATTTTGGGTGAATTTTTAAGTGAGGTTTACTATCTCTAAAAATTGCCAAACCAAAACTGGTCAGAATGGTAGCTGTTGTGCGACCAAAGTGTTTTAATGTTTTGATCATTGGAAAAATCCCTTGATTTTATTTTAAGCTTACGACACATTAAAATTAATTCCTACCAAGTTTAAGCTTCTGGAACCTCTTGTATTTGAAGATAAAAATTCTCAAAATTGATATAAATTTTAGACAAAAATCCAGTTTTGACCAGTTTTGGTATAAAATTCATAAGTTGAGTTTTATTCATCCTTTTTCATTCATTCCAGTGGGTGATTTTAGGGGACACATTAGGCTAAATTTTATCTTTTGTCACCAACAAGCAATTAATCCGTTTTAGACCACTTTCAACCTTTTCAAAACTAGTTACAGATTCTGTCTAACCTTTCTTGGAAGTTTCAAAGCATCTTTCACTCTATTGGCTAATTCTTACTTTTACTCTTACTCCAGCCATCATGAATCTTTATATTTTCATACATTCATATATATTTCCAGATTATATGATATATTCTTATGGATTTGAAGGTTAAGTTGAAAGTAACTTCATGTTTGTGGATTCAAACTTTTCGGTTTTAGGTTTTTGATGATTACTTTGATAGAACTTGATATATATTCATACTTCTTTGATTATACTTCATAAAAATCAGAATATTAAGCTACTTTTATCATAATCAAACTTGTATTTTCATCCATCTCAAATCCCATATCAAAATCAACTCAAATTTGTGCAAATCTAAGCATGCAAATCTATCACTTTCAAGCAAAATCAACTTATCATCTTTTATGTGTGTGACTTTTTAATGATTATTTCTTGTTAATACATCATTTAAATATGCACGCATGTATAGATCTATGTGTATTTAGTGATAAAATGTTTGATAAAGAAAATGATAATCAAAAGAGTTCAAGTTATCAACCTTTGAAGATGAAAATTGCAAGATTGAGTGTGTTGTTGGGTCTTGTGTTTATGGCAGATTTCGAGCTCCTTGAGGGCTGTTTTGACACGAAAATGAAAAAGAAAAGTTGCAAGAAGGTTACTAAGTGAAAGCACAAGGGAAAGACCACAAGGAGAAGCATTGAAAGCAACCTTTGGTACTGCAAAATAGAGAAGGAAGAGGGCTGTTCGGACAGCAGCTGAATCACGACTTTGAGAACTCTTTGGGGCTGTCTTGCTCCTCCATGCATGCTCCAATCCTCCATAGCTTGATCCCTTACTATGTTATTAGGTTATTGTTGTTGTTTGATGATTTATTGTTAAGATTTTGGGGTCTTTTTACCCCATTTTTCTGCTTGAAACCGAAAAGAGAAAGAGAGAGAGAGAGAGAGAGCATCTTTTGGTTATGTGTGTGTGTTTACTTGAGAAATGAGGAGGTGATGAGTTCCCAAGGGGGTTATCACGTGAGGGAGGTCCAAGAAAGAGGTAAGGGGCTTGCTTATTGGTGGGTTCAAGTGGTGGAAAGGCTTGGATTGGCTAGGGAGAGATGTGTGTGATGATTTTGAATTATAGTGATGTATGTGATAATGTTTAAGTCTAGATACATTCTAAGTGTGTATATGTGCATATATATGTATATATGTGTGTGAGAGTTTAAATAAATTAGTTAAATGATGTGTTTTATAAAATATGTAAAGGTATATATATATATATATATATATATATATATAATATATATATATGTCGTGTATGTACATGTGTATACATTTTTATTCGTAAGAGATTTTATTACACTTAGTCTAATTGTAAGTAGTTTATTTAAATGGGCATCCTTGTGGTTTGATATTCTCAATTGAAGTTTTGTAATTTAACAAGTTAGAGGATGCGAGGTCACACATTGTATCCTGAGATATTTTATTGTAACCTTGTTTTGTTTTTGGGTGATTATTCTTGGTATATCATAGTTCAAGAGTTGTTGTTGGATTCTTAGATTCTTGATTGTTTAAGTTACATTCATAATATTGTTATTATTTGTTCACTTTGAAATTGTCTTGAATGATTATAGTTATTGTTCAAGGCATTTCTAAGGCAACTAGCTATCTTTTGGCATTCTATTGAACTAGAGGGCAAGTATCACCATGACCTAAATGTCTGGAAGGTCAATTTTCTTAATAAACCTCTAGAGATAGACACCTAGATAAATCCAAGTAAATTGTCCTAGTCGAAATTTGAGGGTTGTTACACCTTAGTTCTGGTTAGTTTATTAATTCTGATAGAGCTATGTTATTATATAACAAGATCTTGATATCTTCAGGATCCATGATTTCACTAACGGATATATGTCTAGTATAGTAGATATTATGTGCAGGATTGAAGTAAAAGCGTGTTACATGAAGAAAACGTGTATCAACGGAAAGTTTACCACTTTATCCACAAGAATCGGGATTGATAACAGTTTTACCATGTGAAGAATAATACTCAACGGTGATCTATGCCATTTCTTCAACGTAAAGAGCAAGTCCAGGAAGATCCCAAATATTTTGGAGATATAGTTCAACGTCTAGCTCTATAAATCGAAGAAGATTTCACTCAAAAGAACAGATATACGTTCCACACACAAGCAATCATCACTCAAGCATTCATCCGCTCCACAAACATACAACAACAACTTAGTTATTTAGCTGTTATTAGTTTTTATATTCATTCATTCATTCATTCATTCATTCATTCATTCATTCATTCATTCATTCATTCATTCATTCATTCATTCATTCATTCATTCATTCATTCATTCATTCATTCATTCATTCATTCATTCATTCATTCATTCATTCATTCATTCATTCATTCATTCATTCATTCATTCATTCATTCATTCATTCATTCATTCATTCATATATTCATTCATTCATTCATTTCATTGTAATCATTCCAAAACAACAATAATAATAAAAGAACAGCAGGTAGGATCGATTGAATCCTCCCGGGGTTTTTTTACCTAAGATCTCTTAATTGGATCAAGGGTTTTTCCTCGTCAACAAAATTCTGGTGTCGTTGTGCTTTTTGTTTTTTCTTTAAGATCCTAACTTTAATTTTCAGTGCTTTACTTTTATCTTCAACAGTTTTCTTAATTACTCAAAGTATTTCTGTCTCAAAGGCTTTCATAAAAGTCTTTTTAATAAAAACTCTTAGTTTTAGTCATTATATTTAAGAAAACTTTACTTTTAATTGAAGATCCTTAAACACCAAACTCCAGTTACAAATCTTCGGTACTTGAGTTGTCTAAAATCCTTTCTAAAATTATCTTACGTATGTTTTGACCAAAACAATTTGGCGCCCACCGTGGGGCAAAAAGGTGTTTTTGCAAATTAGATCAGTGTCATAAAAACAAAGTTTTTGTTTAAAGAAAATTTTGTGTTTCACGGAAAACTTTTCTAAGAAAATCATGTCTGAGCAATCCCAAAATCCTTCTTCTTCTGATTTGGTCTACGATTATCCTTATGTGAAAGAAAGCTTGAGAAACCCTCCTGAAAATGCAAGATTCCTGGCTGAACAAACTCTGAAAGGAAAAACTGAAGGAATACCCTCAGTAGATCCTTATCTAGCTATGTTATGGAAAAAGCATTTCGATCGATTCTCCGAATCGACTCCTGAAGCAGAAACTGAAGAAGTGACTCAAGGATCAGATGAGTCGGTAAAAAGCTATATGGAAAGATTTGAACGTAAACAGGGATCGACATCAAAGATCAAGAAGAATCTCTTGAGGATCAAGCCCTCAAATAAGGTCCAAAAGGATCCAGGTACAGCCAACAAAGGTAAGAGTGATAAGAAATATTTACAATTTTCTGATTATCATTTTACTACTGATATGTCTGGACTTCTCACTATTATGAAAAGTCTGGGGGACAAGGTTAATTGGCCAGAAACACTACCTAGAAAATTTTATACTGAAAGAACTAAATGGTGTGTTTTTCATGGTATTTTTGGTCACGAAACTAAAGAATGTGCAGCATTTAATTATGAACTTTGGAGATTAATACATGAAGGTTTGTTGGATGAAATACTTCCTAATCAAAATTGGGTTTTAGAAAAAAAGTAATTTCCAAAATAAAGTTGTTAGATCTATTATAATACTAACCCAAGCAAATGAGTCATGTTAGCCATAAGGGCTAACATAAACCATTAGCATTTTTTTTTTCTTTAAGATCCTAACTTTATTTCTCAGTGCTTTACTTTAATCTTCAACAGTTTTCTTAATTACTCAAAGTATTTCTGTCTCAAAGGCTTTCATAAAAGTCTTTTTAATAAAAACTCTTAGTTTTAGTCATTATATTTAAGAAAACTTTACTTTTAATTGAAGATCCTTAAACACCAAACTCCAGTTACAAATCTTCGGTACTTGAGTTGTCTAAAATCCTTTCTAAAATTATCTTACGTATGTTTTGACCAAAACAATTTGGCGCCCACCGTGGGGCAAAAAGGTGTTTTTGCAAATTAGATCAGTGTCATAAAAACAAAGTTTTTGTTTAAAGAAAATTTTGTGTTTCACGGAAAACTTTTCTAAGAAAATCATGTCTGAGCAATCCCAAAATCCTTCTTCTTCTGATTTGGTCTACGATTATCCTTATGTGAAAGAAAGCTTGAGAAACCCTCCTGAAAATGCAAGATTCCTGGCTGAACAAACTCTGAAAGGAAAAACTGAAGGAATACCCTCAGTAGATCCTTATCTAGCTATGTTATGGAAAAAGCATTTCGATCGATTCTCCGAATCGACTCCTGAAGCAGAAACTGAAGAAGTGACTCAAGGATCAGATGAGTCGGTAAAAAGCTATATGGAAAGATTTGAACGTAAACAGGGATCGACATCAAAGATCAAGAATAATCTCTTGAGGATCAAGCCCTCAAATAAGATCCAAAAGGATCCAGGTACAGCCAACAAAGGTAAGAGTGATAAGAAATATTTACAATTTTCTGATTATCATTTTACTACTGATATGTCTGGACTTCTCACTATTATGAAAAGTCTGGGGGACAAGGTTAATTGGCCAGAAACACTACCTAGAAAATTTTATACTGAAAGAACTAAATGGTGTGTTTTTCATGGTATTTTTGGTCACGAAACTAAAGAATGTGCAGCATTTAATTATGAACTTTGGAGATTAATACATGAAGGTTTGTTGGATGAAATACTTCCTAATCAAAATTGGGTTTTAGAAAAAAAGTAATTTCCAAAATAAAGTTGTTAGATCTATTATAATACTAACCCAAGCAAATGAGTCATGTTAGCCATAAGGGCTAACATAAACCATTAGCATTTTTTTTGTCTTGATGCTCTTGTGCAGGATCATTAACATTTAGGATCTTAGTGGATGAAGATCACAAGCTAATATCCAAGGTACAGATCCTGAATCGGAACAGTTTCTCCTAAGTCTAAATCCTTAAACGGATTACAGTGGATTGAACTAAAACTTCAATCCTAAGTTGAAAGGATCACCTTCTCGAATGCCAAGGTTAACATTAACACCTCATTTCGCCTGGGACGCCCGTCATAAAAAATTCTTGATTGTGGGTAGTGTTAGGTCCAGATTTAGTCCAGATTTACTGGACTCGCTCCAGACTCGACTACTGGAGCCTTACTGAAGATCTGTCCAGAAACGTGTTCTACTGGACCTACTCCAGACTTGGAATCTGGAGTCCCTCTGAAGATTTGCCCAGAAATAATGGAAGACCAGTGAGCAAATACTTGTATAGGAAATCTGGAGTATTCTCCAGATGAGCTCACTGGACTTCACCCCAGTCCAGATCAACTCTACTGAAGACATTCTGACTGAAGTCAAAGACTGAAGTCTGAAGAAAGAAGACTGACAAATGGCGGAGTCCACTGGAAAGTCTTACCAGATCTGTACACTGGAGGATTGTCAGTGTTCTAGACCCTACAAGTCTGAACACTGATATCGAGGATTGACTTTTCCCTTTTCACACTTTCCAAAGAACAATCCACTTGTTCTTTACCAAAGTTTGTGTGTGTAAAGGTGGTTGGATAAAAGGACACAAAGTCATTTGATGTGACTTTATCTTTATTCCTTATCCAATACATTTAATGTTCTTGTCGGATCATTAAATGTATGCAACCATATTTGTACGGCACAAAATTCACTGGTGAATTTTGTTGCCTATAAATACAAAGTCATTTCCTTGAGAAAAATACTTTTAAGCATACACTTCGCTTGAAAGAGAATTTGTCCAAATACTCTCGATCTTAAACTGGGATACTTCACAACTTTAAGTATCTCGATCCAAAAGAGTTATTTGACAAATATAGATCATTTGTAACTCATAGGTTGTTAGGATACATACTTATTTGTATTATCTTGATTCCGCACAACCTTGTGTTTTATTTAACATCATAAATAAAATACACCATTGAAAATTACATAATGTTCCGCTTTACTTGTTTATTGCTTTAAGTCTTGTATTACTTTATTTATATACTTGCATTTATATTAAAGTAATACTAGTCCATTCTAGTGCTTATTAGACTTGTTGTATTTTACACTTTCCTGGTTAACCATCGAACTTAAGGGACTCTCATTTGTCTGAATTAGTTGACGTGCACGTTTGAGGTTACCAGTCTTTCAAAAATGGTTTTCACTGGTACTTTACTGGAGTGTCCCTCCAGTGTACCATCAGTACATGTTCACTGGACTAATCCACCAGTGATACTGGAGTGTCCAGTCAACCTCCAGATGCACTGAAATATGTCATAATATTTTCTAAATACTTGGTCTTTGTGTGTGCCACGTAAGCAAATCTTTTTGAAGATATTTTTATCCTACGTGGCATATAAATTTTTTAACGTAATGATGGTATTTTTACTTTGGGAAAACAAAAAGTACAACTTGTTACTGTTTGTGGGCTGTAAACCGTCATGCATTTATGTATGATGTGATGTAATTAATGCGGATCTCAGAACCCGATCAAAAACTTTATTTGATAATTTCAAATAAACCGTTTGAGTTCCACATTGTCTCTCCTATAAATAACCACTTTCAATTTCAATTGCATTTACTTCGAACATATTTACTCCTAAATCTCTGAAATTCCTTCATTTACTTCTTCATTCATTTTCCAATCATCATCATCTCTCTTATTTACTCCATTTACATTCAATTCTTCATCATAACCTATATATATTCAATTTCATCTTCATTTATTCTGTTTAAAATGGCACCTAGACAGTCAAAATCGCTCAAAAATCTCCTTGCTGCTGAATATGCTCCTTCGGATAATGTTGAGGCAAGTGGCATAAGAATCAATATGAATAACTGGATGGCAAGACTCTCTCTTTCCAGTGTTCATGATGCCTAATCGATTATTGGGAGATTAAAGTCATTCTTTCTCTCTTGCCCATTATATGGTGCGTTAACATTATATCCAGGAAGGATGTACCACGAGTACCTATGTGAATTCTGGTACACTGCTCAATATGACGATGAAACTTCATCGATCAATTATACTCTAAAGGGAGGTACCAGATCCCTTGGTTTCACTGCAAGTCTGCTCAGGTCTGTTCTACAGTTAAACTATCTTGACCAGAATGAGTTGCCTATTGAGCTTCCCACTGGTATAAATACAAGGGAAGTATGCAGGCTGATGGGGCACACGGATATCTTGCATGAGCATGGTCAGCTATCCAGAAAAGCGACTATCTACATGAGCAAGTTATCAGACTCATGGAGATATTTCTTCACTCATATTGTTGAATGTCTGGGAGGCAGTTCTGGAGGGTTAGACCAGATTAAACAAACCCACCTCCAGATTGCCTACTACTTATGGTTTGGGCTTAGGGTGGACTTTGCCCAGATTCTTTTTGATGACCTGGTAGAGCGCCTAAGAGTGAAAGGAAGAAAACCATTCGTTCCTTATATTCACTTCCTTTCACTAATGTTTAAGAATGCTCTTGGCGACCAGTATGATTTTGATACTACTCACTTTTCTGTGAGTGAGTATATGAGGGACCTGGTCAACCTCAGGTCTCCACTGGATGAGGTAGATATTCCTCAGTCCATGCTTTCCTTCCAAAGGGAAGAAGCTGAAATGGGTCCAGATAGAGGTCAAGCTGTTGAAGGACCATCTGGTGATGATGTACAGATCATTGAGGCTGTACAGCCCATTAGACAAGTTGCTCCAGAAGGTCAAGGAACAGAAGTAGTTGAACCTTCCAGACGACCTAGAACTAATAGGCGTCTGATGAGAGCTGGACTCCAGGTGAATCCAGAAAGACATCCTGGTGATGTTATGAATCTAGATGGATCACCAATTTTTGAACAAGAGGTTGTTGAGCAGGTTGTTGAGGAAGTTGAGCAAGAGGCTCCACTAGACTTGAATGTAGAGGCCGGTGAACAGGTTAATGTAGAAACTGACAGTTGGGATGATGCAACACCCGTTTCGTAAAAATATGGATTTCCAAAAACTTTTCGCCTAACGGCGTCAATAAAGCGGAAACAGTTTATTAAAAAACCTCAACCAATGAAAATAGTTGAGAAACATAAGTGGTGTTACTAATAGCATCAAATCAGTAATATAAGAAATCCATAAGATTGCCCAACATAAAGCAATCATAACATAGCCATTTCATAAGTTCCATAAGAGGAAATCATTAACATTAAGTCTATGCGAAGCTATTGGGTAAACTAAAGCCAGCTTGATCATCTACCCATCTCTCGCCAAAGCTTCACACGTCATCTCACTGCTTAACCTGAGGGGTGTCAACACATAAGAAGAAACAAGTGTTAGCTATAAAGCTAAGTAAGATCACACCAGGTTTAAGCAAAACATTTCATCCATTAAACACGTCACTTTAAAACATTACGTCATTTGATTTAGGCATTTATATCACCACATAACGTATCCATATCACATATAAGCATAGAGTCCATGACCCTAAGTGTGCCTAATCAATTTCGTCATTTCATCTCATCTCATTAAGTTGTGACTAGGTCACCGTTAAGTTGTAACCGAAGTTACCGTTAAGGAAAGACAATGTCGATCCATGAGTAGCACGTTATGTTCACAACATTAGGTGGGTCATCAGGCCACCCGAACTACTCGCCACATATGACTTGTTGCAAGGAGCCACCCGAGCAACCATTTTAACGTACCCTCCCACATACGGGCACTACGTACTCTCCCACATACGAGCACGACGTACTCTCCCACATACGAGCACGACGTACTCTCCCACATACGAGCACGGTTTATACGTACCTATTACCACAGCCAGGCACGGGTTATGCATAACACTCATCATCTAATTAGCTCGAGCATTTACCACGTTTAGTTTAGGTTTCCACATTAATCCTAAACTAATCCACATCTATCATCTTTTCACGTTAGGGCCCTTAAAACGTGCACGTGTCATGGCAACCTAAAAAGGTCTAGTGTTCTAGATGAACAAGCCACATATACACGCACATATCATCATTCGTCATATCATTAACCACCATTCATCATAACATATCATATCGTTAAACAGATCATCATCATTGCATATCATATCATAACCATGTGTACGGGGAAGCATTTTAGGCATAAACATCGTCATCATTAATCCCCGAGTACCTCCCATATCAACCCAACCACAATATAGGTTATACATTACCGTTATGGAGGTTATAGTTTATGAAACCATTTTTGTTGCACCCTCAGCGTGACAAAAGTAGTGTATCTTACCTGGTAGTAGTATGTGCGCGCAAACAAAAGCTAACAGTGCTTAATAGTAATCCCCGACACCTATCGTACATTAATATATGAAATATAAGTCATTTGGGACCTTAAATGGACTTGAAAACGAACTTAAGCTACATTTCAAGCCAAAACGAACTTAAACCCTTTAAACGAATTTAACCAACGGATTTAACAAACGAAATTAGTCTTCTTTTAAACGAAAATAGCTTGAACGAAGTTAAACTTCGTTTTTCAAACGAATTTAGCATTCCAGAACGAATTTAACACTTAAAACGAATTTAGACTTCCATTAGGCCAAAACGAGTTTAAGCTTCACTTATACAAACGAATTTAAGTTTCTTTTTATGGCAAACGTATTTGGCTCTTTCGAACGAATTTAACCTCAAACGAATTTTATCTTCGTTTGGCAAACGAATTTAGATCCCACAAACGAACTTAAAGTTCGTTTTGAACCTTAGCTGAACCAGAAAACGAATTTCATCTTATTTTCGTCCAGAAATCATAAAACGACTTTGTTCTTCATTTTTCCAGAAATCAATCGACTTTGGCTGTTCCCAAAACATGTTTTTGACATATATAAACCTCTTTTGATCATCAAGATCGATTATAAACTCGTTTGATGTCGTTTTGATCATTAATTTGCTTAAACATATTATGAACCCTAATTTATCAAAAATCCTTTATAAAATCAGATTTGATTCAATTAGAAACATCTTTAGATCTGAAAAATATAGACAACGAATCATGGATTACCTGTAGCAAACAATGGCCGATCCAATACAATACAAAACACTCGATTCGATTGACCAAAACTTGAAGATTTTGCTTAAGAAATCAAGAAAGGTTTGGAGAGGCTTAATGTGTGATTAAGATTAGGGAAAATGGCTGAAACTAATCAGAGATTAGGCTACCCTAATCACAATTTTCGTTTTTTAACTTTACACCTTTGGCAAAACTAGTCCCTGAACTTCCTATTGACTTCATTTCGCTTTAAAACACTTATTGGGGATACATATAACACACTAAAGCACTTTCGCACACTACAAAGGCCTTTTACACATCATTTAGTCCACTTTATTGTCACTCATTAAAGATAATTAAATCTCACATATCGGGCACATAAACATATAAACACACATTTTACCACATAACATATCACGGACTTATAATTTGACCTAACGACGTTAGTCAACATACACGATTAAGTTTTGGGATGTTACAGATGACTCCAGAATGGGATGATGTTGATTCCCCAATGTCTAAAGGTTTTGATGTTAACATGAATTTTCTGGGTGAAGATGTACAAGAAGAAGAAAATCTACCAGAAATGCCACCACCACAATCAAACATGCCACCACCACAATCAAACATGCCACCACCACCACCACCTTCAATTCCAGAACACACTCAATACTTCACTCCAGCAACCACTCAACCTTCACAATCTTAACCTCCACCTCGTGCGCCGGAGTCACCAGTTGCAACATCTGAAGCTGCAACTGAAGAGGACTGGGCACAAGTTCCTTTAATGACCAGATTACCTTCAACTCTTGAACCTCCCAGTGGTCTCTCCACTTCATCTTCTGCCGAGGTCCAAGGCCTTTTAAGTAAGGTGGCGGACCTGGAGAGATCACTCCAGACTTCATCACAGGTTATTTCAGACTTCAAATCATTATTATCAAATAACCTGGCATCTGAAATGAATGTCTTTGCTGGGAATGAGAAGCTGGTTTATGAGAAGCTTGATGAACTGGTACTGGCCACAAACAACAACACTGAAAAGATCAAAGTGGCAGTCCAGGGTCTAGAGACAAGGTTGGTTAATTCTGTTCAGACTGCAGTCACTGGCGAACTGGCAGGTCTGAAAGAAGATGTTCAGAATTTGGTTTACAGGGTCAGTTCTCTGGAGAGTAGACCCACACTAGACCAGGGTGCAGTTGTTAGTACTATAAGTGATGAATGTATAAGGAAGTTCAGAAACAATATGTTGAAAGAATTATGTGAAGAAGTTTCTGGGACTGTTCTTCGTAGCATTCATGATGGGGTGTTACCCCAAGTAGAAAAGTTACTGGATGAGAAGTTGCCAAAACACTTGCCTAAAGCTGTTGCAAATGTTCAGAAGGAAGTGCAGGCACTTAAGAAAGTTGTGTCTGAAACAACTCCAGTAGAAGGTATAACTTTTGGTCCACTGGACAGACTTATGCTTGAATAGTTATGGAATGATCTCAAGTCAAGAACTGGAGATCGTTCCAAGGGGGAAAAGTCGTCTGGTGACCAAACACTGAAGAAATTGTCACAAAGAGCATATGGCACTGAAGCCGGGCTAACTGAAGAAGCTACTGGTACTGAAGCCAGTGAGCCCCAGCTTGAGACCTTCCCAGATATTCCAACTACACTGAAGGCTGTTAAAGGAAAAGAAAAAGTGGTATCTGGTGAAGAGGAAGAGCAAACTGAAGATGCTGATGATGAAACATCCAAGAAACTTGAACAAGGAATGCATCATGATAGAGATTTTCAAAAGAAATCAAAAAGATGAACTGCTGGCCCATCAAAGGGAGATGGCAACTATGGGTACTCTGGATTCTTACAATGCTGGCAGGTTAGGCATTAATATTGAAGTTTATAAAAAGATGAAGGATGACCCCATAGTTCATCAATGTTTGAGTTTATTGGATGATGTTCATGTACGCTCTTTCTACGCTGAAGAAGAACAACTCTATGATTCGATAATTTATGGCGTGAGTGTACCAGAACTCATCAGACAAAGAAAGGATGAACTGGTAAGTCTCCAGAAAAAGATCAGAAAGAATGCTGGTGCTCTGGAGATAGAGTACAGGAAGAGACTTACTGGTTTACCAAAATTGACTGCCAGACAGATCAAAGCAATCAAAGATGCTGATGTAAGCAATTTCATTCCCCTAGACACTTCTCGAAAAATAAATCGTCAAGAACTCCAATCTGCTGTAGAGCAAAGGAGAGTGTCCAAGGAAACTGAATCATTGATCCAGCAAGCCAAGCTGAAAGAAAAATACAATGAGATGTTGAATTTCAGGGCTGATGCCAGAAGGATCACTGGTGCTGAAATCAAATTGACTGAAGATCATGAAGGCATGTCTAAGTTTGAAGTAAAGTTGACCAGGGAGGGTAACTTTACTGATGAGAGGAAAAGTACTCCAGTCCAAGCTTTTGGATGGAGTGAAGTGAAGGAAATCGCTTTAACGTTCAGGGGGAAGACAAATGTGTCGACTTATGTTAAAGCATTTCTGAAAAGAATTGAAAAGGTATGGAGAAGAAAGCAACAGATGGAACTTGCAATGGGCATAAGAATGCCAGAATCAATACCATCTTCTCCATCACCAAAGAGAAAGGCTACTGAAGATGCTCCAGTACAGACATCAAAAAGAAGGGCCTGACTCTTATCATTTACTTGTTGTAAATTATTGCTTTATGAAAATTGTATACTATTTATCAGTTGATGTATGTAATAATAGTTGCAATTTTTGATTCATATAAGTAAATGATCAGATTTAGTCTAAGTTAGAACTTAATTGATGAAACTGAAAACACTCATGATCTATAAAGTGTTTTCCAGTAACTTAGATTTTTTAGACAAATCGAAACTTGTGTTTTTCAAGCATACAAAGTGTATAGATTTAAGCTTGAAAACACTTGCATTATTTCTAAACAAATAGGGGGAATTTGTTAGGTCCAGATTTAGTCCAGATTTACTGGACTCGCTCCAGACTCGACTACTGGAGCCTTACTGAAGATCTGTCCAGAAACGTGTTCTACTGGACCTACTCCAGACTTGGAATCTGGAGTCCCTCTTAAGATTTGTCCAGAAATAATGGAAGACCAGTGAGCAAATACTTGTATAGGAAATCTGGAGTATTCTCCAGATGAGCTCACTGGACTTCACCCCAGTCCAGATCAACTCTACTGAAGACATTCTGACTGAAGTCAAAGACTGAAGTCTGAAGGAAGAAGACTGACAAATGGCGGAGTCCACTGGAAAGTCTTACCAGGTCTGTACACTGGAGGATTGTCAGTGTTCTAGACCCTACAAGTCTGAACACTGATATCGAGGATTGACTTTTCCCTTTACACACTTTCCAAAGAACAATCCACTTGTTCTTTACCAAAGTTTGTGTGTGTAAAGGTGGTTGGATAAAAGGACACAAAGTCATTTGATGTGACTTTATCCTTATTCCTTATCCAATACATTTAATGTTCTTGTCGGATCATTAAATATATGCAACCATATTTATACGGCACAAAATTCACTGGTGAATTTTGTTGCCTATAAATACAAAGTCATTTCCTTGAGAAAAATACTTTCAACCATACACTTTGCATGAAAGTGAATTTGTCCAAATACTCTCGATCTTAAACTGGGATACTTCACAACTTTAAGTATCTCGATCCAAAAGAGTTATTTGACAAATATAGATCATTTGTAATTCATAGGCTGTTAGGATACATACTTATTTGTATTATCTTGATTCCGCACAACCTTGTGTTTTATTTAACATCATAAATAAAATACACCATTGAAAATTACATAATGTTCCACTTTACCTGTTTATTGCTTTAAGTCTTGTATTACTTTATTTATATACTTGCATTTATATTAAAGTAATACTAGTCCATTCTAGTGATTATTAGACTTGTTGTATTTTACACTTTCCTGGTTAACCATCGAACTTAAGGGACTCACAGGTAGACCCTCATGGTTGGGAATTTTCAAAGGGTTGTTGATTATACAATCAAGTCATTTGGTTAATGACTATTAATGAACAGTCATCAAAAAGAATAGGGACAATCTATCTATTAAATATGAACGACTGACAAATGAATTGGCCAAAAAACTAACAAATAGATCAATAAATTAATTATCATTTGCAGTGAGTTTTGCATTCGAACAAGGAATAAAGACAAAGAAGAATTCAGTGCAAAAGACTTGTCCAAGGATCCATAAGATTAGAAGAAACAAGGATATGGAATAAAGTCTTAATATAATAGCATTTAGAAAATAAAATCATAACAAATTAAGACTAGAATCAAGGAATAGGCCTCCTGTTATTGCGGTTATGGGAAGGTGGTTTGGTATCAATTCCCAATTTGCTTTCTTCGACTGCTTCATTTTCCCCAAATATCTAAGGATATTTGAGTTTTAGCCACCCTAAGAAACTTTTCAAATTGTTAACTTCTGTTTTTGCATCACTCAATTCCTTCTTTAAACTTGCCATCTCTTTTAAGGTTTGATTTCTGGTGTCCATGACCGAATTTAAAAGACGATTAGCGCTTTTGATAGTTTCATTTTTGTACATGATTTCTGCTTCGTAGGCATCAGATTACCTTTCGATGATCTATGAAAATAAAATGAAAAATGTTGGTGCATATCCCTTGGTGACACAAGATGTGTGATATATTTTATATATTTCAAGTCTTGTAATTTATCTTGTAATTACCGTTTGTCGATAATATTACCTTGGCATATATGGTTGATCAAATTGGATCCTATTATGTTTATATGTTTGTTTATTATTTATGTTTTGCAGGTTCTCGACATGAATGTAAACATTACATATAATGAGTTATTAAGATAATATTGTTGCATCGTATTTTACTAACGTAGAAATATTATCTTAATATACTTCCAATGGAAGATCAAGTTAATTGTTGTTGCATCATATTTTACTAATTTAGAAATGTTAACTTAGTGTACACTTCCAATAGGTAATACAAACAATGTTGTTGCAGCATATTTACCGTTGTAGAAACATTGTCTGAGCTAATTGTTGTTGCATCGTATTTTACTGATGTAGAAACTTTAGATGAGTTATTGTTGTTGCTGCGTCTTGACTGCAGCAGAAACATGACTCAAATATTCCTAAGTGTTATTTGAGAGTTTTCGGGAACGAGCAAATAGTTGCTTGTGGAGAAAACACTCAAATAGTCATTTGAGAGTTTTCGGGAACGAGCAAATAGTTGCTTGTGGAGAAAACACTCAAATGGTTTGAGAGTTCTCGGGAACGAACAAATAGTTGCTTGTGGAGAGAACACTCAAACAGCATTTGAGAGTTTTCGGGAACGAGCAAATAGTTGCTTGTGGAGAAAACACTCAAATGGTCATTTGAGAGTTATCGGGAACGAGCAAATAGTTGCTTGTGGAGAGAACACTCAAATGGATTTGAGAGTTTTTGTCACTTGCCTATAAATAGAGGGTGTGTGTATGCGTGTTCCAACAAGAGTGTAGAGAGAGAAATGAGCAAATCCTAGAGAGAGAAACTATAAGAACACTCATATAGTAATCTTGTGGGTAATACTCGATCTCACGCACGAACCGCAAACACACACCCGACTTTGGTAGGCTTGTAGATTCACGACTGTCACGTTGGTCGATAAAGGTGAATCCGGAGAGCCGTGTCACTATTGTAAGCAAATACGAGTGTTTATGTTCACGCATAGAAATATATTATAAAAGCTAGATATAAAAACTGTGGGTTATCTCTGTAAGTGCACGTCTATGTCAATAGCAGTCTAGATTGTTTGGGCTTATATTGTAATATGTCTTTGTAATGTGATTGTCATTAATGAACTTTGTATTATGCATAGAATACTAGATTAAGTTTAAGTATTAAATGTGTAATAATCTGCTAAGTGTGAATTGCGACCTCGCAATTCACAGTGGAAATACGACCCCGTATTTGCAGGGTCAAATACGAGGCCAATAACTGTTTACGACCTCGTAAAAGTGACGGGCTGGGCAGGATTTGCGAGGTTGACTCGCTGAAGCCCATGTCGGGTGTTTTCCTATAAATACCGAACCCTAACAGAGATTAGGGTTGAACATTTGTCGAAATTTCAAGCACATAGTGCAAGTTAAGTCGTCAAAGGATTGTTCCGCTAGCCTGAAGAAGATCTGCGAGACAGCAGATAATCTAGAGGCTTGTTGTGAATCACCAAGTTATTGTGAGGGATTCCGCACCTCAAGATAATTGGATCAAACTATTAATGATCCGATTCAAGGGGACTTACAAGTGGTATCAGAGCCTCTTGGTTTCATACCGGAAGGTTATAGTTTGTTGGTGATAGACAACATTGGTTTAGGGTCGTTTAGACGTGATTCTTTCACGGAGTTTACGACTGGAAACCTTGTTCGTGACCTCTTTTGGTCGTTGCAGTATGTAAAGTCCCTCACACGATGGTTTAACCCACGAGTGTAAAATAACAAGACAAGTATGAACTAGAATCGGACTAGTATTACTTCAATATAAATATGCAAGAATATAAACAAAGTAATAAATGACTTTAAGCAATATTTAAACAAGTAAATAAAAGGTGGAATACGAATGTAGTTTTCAAGTGTATTTTCTTTATTGATGTATAAACAAAATTCAAGATCGTTGCGGAACCTAGATATTACACGTATGTAAGTATCTAAACAATCTTTGAATTACAAGTGATCTATACTTGCTAAATAAACTCCTTTGATCGATATACTTAGAGTTGTGAAGTATAGCTGTTTAGATCGAGAGTATTTAAGCAAGTTCGCCAATTTGCTAAAAAGTGATTTTCTCAAAGAAATGACTTTGTATTTATAGGCAACAAAATTCACCAGTGAATTTTGTGCCGTACAAATATGGTTGGATGCATTTAATGAACCGATAAGAACATTAAATGCATTGGATAAAGAATAAGGATAAAATCACATCAAGTGCAAGTGTATCCTTATATCCAACCACCTTAACACACGTATACTTTGGTAAAGAACAAGTGGGTTGTTCTTTGGAAAGTGTGTAAAGGCTTAAAGTCAATCCTCGATATCAGTGTTCAGACTTGTAAGGTCTAGAACACTGACAATCCTCCAGTGTACAGATCTGGTAAGACTTTCCAGTGGACTCCGCCATTTGATAAGTCTTCTTTCTTCAGACTTCAGTCTTTGACTTCAGTCAGAATGTCTTCAGTAGAGTAGATCTGGACTGGGGTGAAGACCAGTGAGCTCATCTGGAGAATACTCCAGATTTCCTATACAAGTATTTGCTCACTAGTCTTCCATTATTTCTGGACAAATCTTTAGAAGGACTCCAGATCCCAAGTCTGGAGTAGGTCAGAT
Organism: Erigeron breviscapus; assembly: GCA_034093135.1. Taxonomy (NCBI): domain Eukaryota; kingdom Viridiplantae; phylum Streptophyta; class Magnoliopsida; order Asterales; family Asteraceae; genus Erigeron; species Erigeron breviscapus. Next base: position 111,018,960 of record CM067174.1, on the reverse strand, counting down.
TCTGGACAGATTTTCAGTAAGCTCCAGTAGTCGAGTCTGGAGCGAGTCCAGTAAATCTGGACCTAACAAATTCCCCCTATTAGTTTAGAAATAATGCAAGTGTTTTCAGACTTATAGATATACAAATTTGTATGTCTGGAAAACACTTAGTCGATTTAAGTCTAAAAAATCAAAGTTACTGGATAACACTTTATAGATCATGAGTGTTTCAGTTTCATCATTTAAGTTCTAAATCTGATCATTTACTTATATGAAATTAAAAATTGCAACTATTATTACTAACATCAACTGGAAAATAGTTACAACTTTCATAAGACAATTAATTATAATAAGTACATGATTAAAAGATTCAGGCCCTTCTTTTTGATGGCTGCCCTGGTGCATCTTCAGTGGCCTTCCTCTTTGGAGATGGAGATGATGGAACAGACACTGGTGGTCTCAGACCCAACACAGCTTCCATTTGTTGTATTCTTTTCCAGACCTTCTCAATCCTCTTCATAAAGGCCTTAACATCTGGAGACAAATCATTTTTACCTTTAAAGGTCATTCCAATCTCCTTCAGTTCAGTCCATCCAAAAGCTTGGACTGAAGTATCCTTCCTTTCATCTGTAAAGTTACCCTCTCTGGTCAACTTTACATTTAATCTGGTCATTCCTTGATGATTTTCATCCAATTTAACTTCAGCATCAACAATCTTTCTGGCATTGGCCCTGAAATTCATCATATCATCATACTTTGCTTTCTGCTTTGCCATCTGAACCATTTCTTCAGTTTCCTTAGATACACCACTCTATTGTCCTTCAGTGGACTGGAGTTCTTGGCGATTTATTCTCAGAGTAGTATCCAGAGGAATGAAGGTGCTTACATCAGCATCTTTTATTGCCTTGACTTGTTTGGCAGTGAGCTTTGGCAGACCAGTCAATCTTTTTCTATACTCCAACTCCAGAGCACCAGCATTTTTTCTAATCTTTTTCTGGAGGCTTACCAGCTCCTCCTTTCTTTGCCTGATCAACTCTGGAATGGTAACACCATAAATTAAAGAATCATATACCTGTTCTTCTTCAGCGTAGAACGAGCGTATATGAACATCATTCAATGCATCAAGACACTGATGAACTCTAGGGTCATCCTTCATCCTTTTAAACACTTCAATATTAATGCCTAACCTGCCAGCATTGTAGGAGTCCAGAGTACCCATTGTTGCCATATCCCTGTGATGGGCCAGCAGTTCATCTCTTTGATTATTCTTGAAAATTTCAATCATAATGCATTGTTGTTGTAACTTCCTTGAAGTCTCATTATCAACATCTTCAATTTGCTCTTCCTCTTCACCAAACACCACTTTTTATTTTCCTTTAACAGCCTTTAGTGTAGTTGGAATATCTGGGAAGGATTCAAACTGGGGCTCACTGGCTTCAGTACCAGTAGCCTCTTCTGTCTGCACAACGGCTTCAGTACCGAGTGCTCTCTGGGCTAATCGTGCACTGGCATCAGTACCAGTCACTTGTCTTCTTTGCACAACACTTTCAGTTGCAACAGCCCTAACAATATCTTCTTTCCTCTTTCTGATCAAACCTTCTTGGACACCAGATGATGGAACAGTCAATTTTTCCCCCTTGGAAGGATCTCTAGTCCTGGACTTTAGATCATTCCATAAAGCTTCCATCATATGCCTGTCCAGAGAACCATAAGTTCTTCCAGTCTCTGGATTTGTATCAGCCATAATCTTCTTGAGTTCCTGGACTTCCTTTTCATATTTTCAACTTCTTTTGGCAAGTCCTTTGGCAGCTCAACCTCAATCATTTTCACAACTTCTAGCAACAAACTTTCTTGAATAGATTGAAGGACAGATCCAGAAATCTCTTCAGTGATTTCTTTAAGCATACTGGATCTGAACTCCCTTGTACATTCTTCACTTATTGTTCTTGCAATAACAGTCTGATCAAGAATGGGTCTGCCTTCCAGTGAGGAAACCCTTGTAACCAACTTCTCTATCTCTTCTTTCAGACCTGCCAGTGGTTGAACAATTTGACTATCCACTGCAGTCTGAACAGAATTGACAATCCTTTCTTCAAACCCCTGTACTGCCACCCTTATATTTTGAGAATTGATATTTGTGGCCAGTACCAGCTCATCCAGTTTCTCGAAAACTAGCTTCTCATTGCCAGCAAATGTATTCATTTCAGAAGCTAAGTTGTTTGATAACAAAGATTTGAAATCAGAGACAGCCTGGGATGATGACTGGAGTGATCTCTCCAGGTCCGCCACCTTACTAAGAGGCCTTGGACCTCGGTTGAAGCAGAAGTGGAGAGACCACTGGGATGTTCCAGATGAGAAGTCAATCTGGTCATTACTTGTACTTGTGCCCAGTCCTCTTCAGTTGCAGCTTCAGACGTTGCAACTGGTGACTCCGGCGCACGAGGAGGAGGTTGAGATTCAGAAGGTTGAGTGGTTGCTGGATTGAAGTATTGGGTGTTTTCTGGAATTGAAGGTGGTGGTGGTGGTGGCATACTAGGTTCTGGTGGTGGCATTTCTGGTGTAGGTGTTGGTATTTCTTCTTCTTGTACTTCTTCACCCAGAAAATTTAAGTTCACATCAAATCCTTCAGACATTGGGGAGTCAACATCATCCCATTCTGGAACATTCCCAACTGTCTGTTCACCAGACTGTACATTTCCTTGTTCACCAGCTTCAACATTTAAGTCCAGTGGAGCCTCTTGCTCACCAGAAGCATGTTCTTCAGTCTGAACATCTTCTATTTCTTCAACAACCTCTTCTTGTACAACAGTCTGGACTTCAGTATCCACTCTCTGTTCAATTTGTACAAAAGAATCAATATTCTCCTCTTCAAAGATAGGAGATCCATCAACATTCATTATATCACCAGGATGGGTTGATGGATTTACCTGGACTTCACCTCACATCAGACGCCTATGTGATCTGGGTCGCCTGGAAAGCTCAACATTCGGTTGCACACTTTCTACTGGAGCCACTTGCCTTATAGGTTGTACCATCTCGACAACCTGAACATCTTGGTCTTCACCAGGCTTCCAACAACTTGTACTCTGCCTGGTGCCACAATCTCTTCCACCCTTTGAAATGAGAGCATGGACTGAGGAATATCTACCTCACCATCTCTTGATTGAAGGTTGTTTAGGTCCCTCAAAAACTCACTCACTGAGAAATGAGTAGTATCATAATCGTACTCATTTCCTAGAGCACTTCTAAACATAAGGGAAAGAAAACGAATAAATGGAACGTGTGGTTTTCTCCCTTTTGCTTTCAGTCTATCCACCAAATCATTGAACAAAATTTGAGCGAAGTCCACTCTTATCCCGAACCACAAACAATAGGCAATCTGGAGCTGGGTTTGATTTATCTGATCAACACCCCCAGAACTACCTCCCATACACTCAACCAAATGGGTGAAGAAAAATCTCCATGAATCTGTCAATCTGCTCATATAAATTGTACCCTTTCTCAACAACTGGCCATGGTCATCAACAATTTCTGTATGCCCCATCAACCTGCACACTTCCCTGTAATTTATGCCAGAAGGAAGTTCGATGGCCAGCTCATTCTGGTCAAGATAATTCAACTGCAATACAGACCTGAGTAAACTCACTGAGAAACTAAAGGATCTGGTACCACCCCTAAGAGTATAAGAAATTGACGAGGTTTCTTCATTATAGTATGCGGAGTACCAGAATTCACATAAGTAGTCATGATACATTCTCCCTGGATTTAGGGTTAATGCACCATACAAAGGGGATGAGAGAAAGAAAGTATTCAATCTCTCAATGATTGATTGAGCAGGATGAGAACTGGAAAGTTTGGCCATCCAGTTATTCATATTTATTCGAATAGCTTTGGCTTCAAGAGTAATATGTCTCGGTTTAACAACATCATCAACCGGAGCATATTCAGCAGATAAAAGATTTTTGGGTGCCATTTATGATTGATAGATAAATGAAATTGAAAGTGAAAGTGGGTATATATAGGAGAGAAATAATGTGGAACTTAAACGATTAATTTGAATTTATCAAATACAATTTTTGATCGGGTTCTGAGATCCGCATTAATTACATCACATCACACATTAATGTGTGATGGTTTACCGCCCACAAAAACTAACAACTTGTTCTTTTTATCTTCCCAATATAAAAATATCATCATTTCGTTTGAAAAATTACATGCCACGTAGGATTTATAAGATAAATATCTTTGAAAAAGTTTGCTTACGTGGCACACACAATGACCAAGTATTTAAAAAGTATTGTGACATAATTCAGTCCATCTGAAGGTTGACTAGACACTCCAGTATCACTGGTGGATTAGTCCAGTGAAGCATGTACTGATGGTACACTGGAGGGACACTCCAGTAAACCTAAAGTACCAGTGAAAACCATTTTGAAAGACTGGTAACCTCAAACATGCACGTCAACTAATATAGACAAATGAGAGGGACATATTTACAAGGAGACATAAGTCAACTCAAACACGCACTTCAACTTATCTAGTTACCAGTGAGAGGGACACATCTACAAAGCACCAGTAATATTTTCTGGACAATTTGTCCAGTAAGAAAATTTTGTCTAGTGAGAAAATAAATTAATAAATTCCTTTTGAACTTTAAACATTTTTAAGAAAAATATATCTTTCAAAGTCTTCCCCCTGGAATGTTGATCCAGAAATAAATTTATGAATCTTTAAATCAAAGATCCTTAGTAGTACACAATGGCGTTCAATACTAAGGTTCCAGATTTAAGGGTTTAACATTCCCAACTCACCAACAAGATATTCAAATGTTTTGACATCCAGTGGTTTAGTAAAAATGTCAGCGAGTTGTTTGTCAGTGGGGATAAAATGGAGTTCAATGTTTCCTTTCACAATATTATCACGAATGAAGTGATACCTTAGATCAATGTGCTTGGTTTTGGAATGCATGACTGGATTGTTTGAGATAGCAATGGCACTGGTATTATCACAAAAGATTGGAGTCTTTGAATACTTAATACCATAATCAAGCAACTGGTTCTTCATCCAGAGTATCTGAGCACAACAACTGGCTGCAGACACATATTCAGCTTCAGCAGTGGACAATGAAACTGAAGTTTGCTTTTTACTGGTCCAGCTGACCAGTTTGCCACCAAGGAAATGACATCCACCAGTAGTGGATTTCCTGTCTATCTTACAACCTGCATGATCTGAATCTGAATAACCCATTAGATCCATGCCTGAGCCTTTGGGGTACCAAAGACCTAGACTGGGGACACCTTTAAGGTACTTCAGTATGCGCTTTACAGCAAGCATATGAGATTCTTTTGGATTAGACTGATATCTGGCACATAAACATGTTGAAAACATAATATCTGGTCTACTGGCAGTTAAATACATCAGTGAACCAACCATGCCTCTATAGACAGTGGTGTTTACTGGTTTACCATCTGGATCAGAGTCCAGTGTCAGTGGTGCAGAAATTGGAGTTGGTTTAGATGGTGAAGAGTTCATATCATATTTCTTTAAAAGATCTCTAACATATTTTTCCTGATTAATAAAGATGCCATCTTTGTTTTGTTTAATCTGGAGTCCAAGAAAATATGTTAATTCACCCATCAAACTCATTTCATATTCAGTAGACATTATTTTCGAAAATTTCTGGCACATGTTTTCATCAGTAGACCCAAAAATAATATCATCAACATAAATTTGTACCATTAACAGATTACCTTGTTCATGAAGATTAAATAAGGTATTGTCAATTGCACCTCGTTTAAAACCATTTTTCAATAAATGTTTAGTCAGAGTGTCATACCAGGCACGTGGGGCTTGTCTGAGGCCATACAACGCTTTGTCCAGACGATATACCCAATGTGGATGCTTTTCATCAACGAAACCTGGAGGTTGTCTGACATAAACTTCTTCTTCAAGCTTTCCATTCAAGAAAGCACTCTTTACATCCATCTGGTAGACCTTGAACTGATGATGAGCAGCGAATGCTAAAAAATATTCTGATCGCTTCAAGTCTAGCCACTGGAGCAAATGATTCATCAAAGTCGACATCTGACTGGCAGTAGCCTTGTGCTACCAGTCTGGCCTTGTTTCTGATTACGTGGCCATCTTCATCTACTTTGTTTCTGAAGACCCATCTTGTTCCAATTGGTTCTTTCTTTCCAACTGGGAAAGGAACCAGATACCAGACCTTGTTCCTTTCAAACTGGTGAAGCTCTTCTTGCATAGCAGTCACCCAGTTTGGATCTTCCAGAGCCTCGTCAATCTTCTTTGGTTCATTTAGTGATAAGAAACTGACATATAAGCATTGATCACTGGAGGCTCTTCTGGTCTGAACTCCACGACTGGAGTCACCTATGATCTGATCAATAGGGTGAGCTTTTGTCCATCTGGAGTATTGACCAGGATTGTTACTGACAACAATATCAGTGCAAGAATTCAGTTGAGTCTCCTCTGGAGTTGCTTCTGGAGGAGGATCTTTCCAGATTACTTCAGTATCTTCATCTGAGTCATTCAAATCACGATTTGCATCATGAAATTCTTCATTTGAAGGTATTTCCTGGAGTACTAGTTCAGTTTGGATTTCTGGTACATTCTCAACTGACACTGATACTGGGGGAGTAGTACGCACATCTGAACCAATATTAATTTCAGAAGGTAGATTGAAAATAATAGAGGGATAGAATGGAGTACTACTGGAGAGTTTCTTTTTCTGAACAGGTTCCAGATCGGGATGACTGGAAACTGTGTCTGGTGAATCTTCAATTTTGTCGTTTATTGGATCAGATTCACAAAAGACAATTGGAAGTACTGGGGGTGTGTCAAGGGCTGGTTTGTTGTTGATTGCAACATTTGATTCATCGAAAGTAACATGTATGGATTCTTGTACTTTCTCCAGTTTCTTGTTATAAACTCTGAAGGCTTTGCGAATGGCTGAATATCCTAAGAAATATCCTTCATCAGCTTTGGCATCAAATTTGCCTAGCTGACTGGAGTCGTTCAGGATGTAAACTGGACATCCAAAAACATGAAAATAACCAATATTTGGTTTTCTATTTCTCAATATTTCATAGGAAGTCTTCTTGTGTCGCTTCACGTACACTGATCGATTCTGGGTGTGGCAAGCAGTTGCAATTGCTTCAGCCCAGAAACTGGTAGGAAGACCAGATTCAGCTAGCATACTCCTGGCAGCTTCTATCAACGTTCGATTTTTCCTTTCTACCACTCCATTCTGCTCTGGAGTGCGTGCTGATGAGAAGTTCTGGGAGACGCAAGTGTCAGTACAGAATTTCTCCAGAGTTGCATTCTGGAATTCTGTTCCATTGTCGCTTCTTAACTGACATACTTTTCGCTTATGCTTCAGTTCAATCTGCTTGATAAGAGAGATGATTTCAGCAGCAGCTTCATTTTTAGACCTGAGAAAGACCACCAAACAATATCTGGAGAATTCATCTACTATCACCAGGGTGTATCTTTTACCAGCACGAGTCTGAACATTCACTGGACCAAAGAGGTCCATATGAAGCATGTGAAGAGGTTCAGTAATGCTGAAATTCTGTCTGGTCTTGAAACTGCACGTTTCTGCTTACCCATCTCACATCCTGGACATGGCCTTTCCTTTTTGAAGGAAACTGAAGGTATCCCATCTGCAAGTTGTTTTCTGGACAACTTATTAATGTTTTTGAAATTTAAATGGGATAACCTTTTATGCCATAACCAGTTTGTGTCTTTATCAGCTTGAGTGTAGAAACATTGCTCTGACGGAGAGCTTTCCATGTCCATCACATATACATTCCCTTTCCTGGGAGCAATCAACACTACCTTCCAGTCCTTGTTGAATACGATGCCTTGAGCAACATTGAATAAGACTTGATAGCCATCATCACACAGTTGGCTTACACTGATCAAGTTATATTTCAAACCATTCACAAATACAACACGTGTAAACTTGACTTGTCCATTGTTCAGAACACCATATCCCTCAGTCTTTCCACAACCATCATTTCCAAAAGTGATGGAGGGTCCATCAGAAATGGTGAAACTCCTCCAGTAGGGTCTTACATCCGGTCATAGTCCTGCCAGCTGCACTGTCAAGATACCAGATATACTTCTTTCGATCGCCCTACACATACACCAGAGTATTGATCAGTTAGATTTGGGAACCCATCGAATGATGGGTTCACTGGACCCTCCCTTATAGGTCCCTGGGGCAATCTGGTCTAGTTCACTTACTTTCAACAGTAGTTTTTGTTGAAAACACTACTGGAGTTGATAGTTTAGAAACCTTTTTCTTTTTCTCAACTGGAGAAATAAATTTGTCTTTCTTTGCAAAAGGTTTAGTATTTTGTCTAGGGCCAGATGAAGTACCCTCAATAAAGTTTAGTCTTGCATTAAAACTTTGAATTTGACGAGTCAGTGTTTGAATCTGGCTCTCTAACCTGGACAAAACATTTTCATCAGATGATACCTGAGCCTTTCCAGTTGCAGGCTTAGGTAGGGGATTGTTCTGAGGCAAAGGTCTATTCTGCTTAACCTTTTTAACTGGAGCAGTCATCTGGACAACTCCAATCTTAACCTCTGGGCAAAGAACTGGGAGAATATTGGCCTTGGGAGTTACAGGCTCATCATAAACAGTGGTGGGCCTGAATCCCTCTGGTAATCGATCGATTACTGGTTTAATGATGCTACATGAGTATTTCCATCTAAATATGCACGTTTTTGAGTAGGAAATTGATTTACTCCAGCATCATATGGCTTTCTAGTTTCAAGCCATGATTTAATCACCAGTTTTTCTTTTTCTAAAATGATCTCAAGATCTTGTTTTTCTTGGATCAATTGTTCAGTTACCAGAATCTGGGCTTGAAATGCCAGTTCAATGTCTTGAAGTTCTTTTAATTTTGATTTTAAGGCGGTCATTTCAGAGGAATCTGTTTCTAGACCATTTAAACTGTCAAATCTAACAGTTTCCACAAAAATTAAATCAGAATTTAGAGCTTCAGCGATGTCCAATTTCAGTTCAGGATTAGTTTAAAGATCATACTCACTAACCTTTTTAATGACAATGTCGACCCAACGACCAGATGTGACATCATCCTTCACCAGATGCTCTTGATCTGCCAGAGCCATAAAACAACAATCTTTTTCCTCTTCTTCATCGACTGATGAATCATCAGAGGGAACCCATGCTTCTTCAAGTTGCTATCATGCATTTGTTATTGTCTTCCATCTGTTTAGACAAGAGAGCAATGAGCCTTAAGCTTTTTGTATTTCAACTTATAGCTATCATCAGGCTTGTTATAAGAAGCAGTTGGACCAGACTGAGAGACAAAATGACTGGACCTGCACTCTTTCATGAAATGACCTTTTCTGCCACACTTAAAGCATGTCAGATTGGTCTTGTCAGTGGAAGAACTGGGTGCATGTAGTCCAGTGGGCCTATTTGCTCTGGCCTTAAAACGGTTAAACGTTTTGGCCATCATTGCAACTAGGTCATCACTGTCAGTTTCATCATAGTCTGGAGAGATATCATTACAGACTCCAGAATCCATTAGTTCAGACATCATCTTCTTCATAGAAATACATTCTCAGAAGATATTAATGCCGCACAAGGTGGTGCAGTATTAGTGACCACTGTGGAACTACTGGAAGCATGATTAAAAGAATCTTTTTCTGCCTCAATCCTATGGGCTTGATTTTTCAGTGAATCTGAAGGCTCCATACAATGTTGACAAAGTATGGGAATGCAAGGTTTTACCTTGCCTCAAGACCAGAATCATGTGAGACCATTTTGTTGGAAGAATATCACAAAATTTCTCCAAAAGTATATCCTTGTCTTTATCTACCCCTAGTCCTCTTAACTGGTTTATGATGCTCATAAATCTGGTGTAAGTACCAGTAAGGGACTCATTGGGGAGAGCAAAAATGACTCATACTTTTTATTTAAGGAGACTTTTCTGGTAACAACAGTATCATCACCTCCCTCATGCTGGTTTACTAGTTCATCCCACATACTTTTGGCACTGGGATAGAGAACTAGTGTGGGAATGAGAGTTTCTGGAACAGCCCCGAGGATCATATTTTTAAAAAGTGTATCAAGATTTACTAATCTTTTCTCCTTTCGGACCA